>LPNX010837992.1:198564-295696 GCA_001517045.1 Pseudotsuga menziesii
AAACCTTACCCTGACTCTCCAGGGGCATTTCAAAACCCTGCGGGCTCTCCACATACATTTTCAAAACCCTGTGTTGGCTCTCCACGGACCTTAAGCCTTGTTTTTGTACATAATAATATCATCCCACATAGGATATCATGTCGACCCTAACACTAGAGGAGGTGCAAAGGAGACCGACAAAGAACTCTTGCAGAGGATACCTTCTTCGGTAGAGGTATGAATGTATTCAATTTTATCTTCTTTGATAGATAGCTTCTCAACCGTAAATGTTATCCTACCAAAGGGAATACAGCAAATCTATAGACTATAGGGGTAAAATTCCCTTTTATCATTGCATAGGCCCCTCTTATGACAAAAATTAAAACCACACATCATATCCCTTATTACTCGAATAATCATGGGACGACTCAATATGTTGCTCTGCAGAGCCCCGTAATATCCCTACCTCCTGATCTATAGTGACCGAACCATCAACATCAGTGCTCCCATATGTCTAAATGACCTCATAGTATTGGCTTGCCCTTCTTTACAAGAATCGTAATGATGGCAGCTCCTAACCATACAACCAATGCCCATGATCTTGAAGGTAATGTCATGTGGCCTCGTTTTCCTGTAACACAATTGAAAAGGTCAATAAAATGAAATTTCATGTGCATACTTGGTACAGCAGACAACAATCAAATTGCACTTCTCATTATCTATTTAAATGTATAATCCGATTAAGAAAAAATAGGAAAGGGTTTTTCTATGAGATGGGCGGATCAAATTATGTTCCAATGCAAATAACACAAGCCAATATTGCAAAATATTGCATCAAAATTAGGAAAAAATGGGCAAAACCAATTAAATAAACTATGGTATATCCAACAAGAACCCTCACACCATACTTCGATGGCATAGCCTATTCTTCTGTTTCAACCTATAAGGACTAGAAATCCAAATATGCTACTAACCCTTTCTTTGGTCCAGTATTGTTATCCATACAACAATGCCCTAGACAAATCAAGAAAATTTGATTTACAAGTTGGATTAGTTGTGCTCTACTCAAATAAATATGTGCACATTTCAACCACATCAAACCTACCAACATGAATCTTTGGTTGTACCAACCATATCGTATTTCCCCGTGGCCTTGGGAATCCATCTCATTGGATTACATTAATGATCTACCCACCACACAATGGAATCATGATTGCATTTTTCTATTGATATTTTCCAAGCTTGTTCTTTTTATACCAAGAAAAGAACTTATTGATGCTCCTACCCTTGCTAGAATTTTCCTCCAACATATTGATTTTCTCTCCTATGATCTCTTGTTAGAAAGAAAAGCATCGTCTTTCGTACAAAATTTGGTCGAGTTTAATTGCATTTGGATATGCATCACTTTAAAATTATGTAGTGCCACTAAATCAATCCCATTCAATATGTTCCTTGCACTATCATACAACAAATGGTTCATAATTCCATCAAGTTAAACTACCCAACATGAAATTGATAATTTCAACCAATTAAAGTTGTATGATCCATCCCACTCATAGGAATTTGTTCCATGTGCACATCCAAAGGTTGGAGTTCTAGATTTTCCTTCATGAATAAACTATTTTTGATGTCCACCCCATAACCATTTGGAATCATCAAATCACCACTTGGTTGAAATGCCACAAAGACATTTCTCCAACTCAAGACAACTAATTGTCCCAATCAACATTTATGTAGCAGTTTCCCATGTTGAATTTTAACATGTGTATGATATTTTCCAAAATTGTAGATTGTGTTATTATATATAGAACTTGAAATATTAACAACAGTAAGACAAATACAGTATTCAACCAAGCATCACATAATTGAACGCACGATTTTTCATGGGGAAACCTTTTAAGGACAAAAACCCCAAAGCATTAATAATTCATCCTCTAAATGAGATGACTAAATTTGTACATGAGAAGAGAAATTTGTTCTCAGAATTTTGAGATGAATGTATAAAAATTCCCACTGTGGCCTTCCAATTGCTGCTGCTAGTAACCATGACCACCAACAAGGGTTGTTGTAGCCTGCTGCTGTTACTCGTGGGCACCACCAAGGTTGTGGAAGCTTGTTGATGCTAGCCATGACCACTTCCAAGGTTGTTGTTGTTTTCCTAGACCACCACTAAGGGTGGTGTTTCTGCCCTATACCACCATCAAGGGTGGTATTGCTTCCCTAGACTCCATGGAAACTATTGTAGCAGATTTTCGCTACTACCGATCATGCTGTAGAAGCCCTAGTCACGACCGAGAGTATTGTAGAAGCTTGTCGTTGCTGCCTTGTCACCACCAAGAATGCTCTCTCCACCTTGAACTATTTTTTGTGAATCGATATGCCTCAATAGTCCTTTAATCATGAGTTGTTGATACATCTCTCCACCATACTCTCCACCATCGATATTGTATAAAGAAGAAAGAAACGTCGGGAAGGCTTAAGAGCTGCAAAAGTTAAACAAGAAGGAAAAACACCAGCCACCGAATTTATCTTACTCAACCTCAGCTGCAATTTTGTTGAAGATCTTAGTCAACGCATTTTGGAGAATTCAATTGTATTGTTGTGTTGAAATGAGTTGCAAATGTTCTTCATTTATATTCCATCACACATTTGATTTGGTTCCACATAATTAGGTGTTGACATTAGGGATTAATTTATTTTTCATATTTGACCCTTTCACTTTTGATGTTTTGTGGTTCAAAGGTATTTTTGGTGTTTGACTTATGGCACTCATGGACCAAGACTAGGGTTACAATATCCTTCAGGTATTTTTGTGACCACAAAAAGTTTCCTCAAGAGTTCTTCAAGGTGTTCATGGTTCATTCATGCTTACTCAAAGTACATCTTCATGCAGACCAAGATCAGGTGCTAGGTCTCTCAACTAGGGGTAGATAGTCCCCAGAGAGGGTCACATAGCCCATAGATCAAGGAGAGGAATGCATCACTTTCCCAAACCCGGTAATTGACCATGCATCTCAGCCCTAGGCTCTATCAGATGAATCAATGTCAAATACTAGGTAACTAACCAAGGTCCTCCATTCTCCCAAAGAATGGAACTCAACCCTAGGATGAGTACCTAGTCCCATACTAAGTTAAATTCTTGGTAACTAACAAAGTTCCTCCATTCAATGTATGGCCCTCAGCCCTGGTCTAAGATCCCCAGTCCTAGACTAGGTCAATTTCCTGGTAACTGACCAGGTGCCTCCATTCTCCCAGAGGTTACTGTACATGGCATTTGGTAAATCATATCAAGGACCAAATTTAACACAGTGACCATTTGAGTGGTAATGTTCAAAGAGATGTGTTGCCACCTTTCACACACCTGGGTCACATGGCAGAAATCTTCAAGCCACTCTGTGTGTCCTTGGGGGCAAGTCTCGAGTCAAGGCTGTCACCTTTTTCTTGACTCCTCCGTTTAGGCTCAACTCCTAACGAAGCCAAGGGGGGTAGACCCTATTAAGTTACTAAGGATGGTTTCTTAGTGTGGTGATGCTAAACTGAATTAGTTATTTAGGAGTTTGAATATTTTAACTACAGACAATTAAAGATGACAAGATACGAAAATAAACACACGAAAGTACAAAGCTGATACACCATATATATATATATATAAAGCAAAAAATGACCAGTGCCTTAGAATGGAGTCAAATCAAAAAGATCAATGTGCTTGCATGTGCTTGGAGTGAATGTTTTGCGATTGCATCTTGGTATGTTTTAAGTTAAAATTGAAGTATGAATTGATTAAATTAGGCTAAGGGGGGACTCCAGATATACCCGAGAGTACTTGGAGTATGTCCAAAACAAAACCTTTACAGCTACCCGCAAGGAATATGTGGGATGAAATGGAGTCTCTGGGGCTATTGTTCGTAACACATCCATTAGGGTGTGACAGAGATCGGTGCCCCGAGGTCACTTTTCAGTAGGTTCCCGCTTCCTTTGGGTATTTTTCCACCGTAGAGGTTCGATAGAGGTGTTGGATTTTCACCTAATGGTTTGTCAATTGGGGAGAGTGAGTCCTAATTATGCTAGTCCCCCAAGTGCTTTTGATATAGCTTGACTGATCGGACGAACCGCAACCAAGTGCAGAGCATACACACTGGAGTCTTGTAAATTTTAATAAGTTTTAACTAAGTGTTCTTGTTTAAAAGAAAAAAGCCTCCAAGAACCTCTTTCGATCCAAGTGGATCTCAATCGGGGAATCGAGGAGGGGTTAATTTTAAATTTCTGATAAACAAAAGATGAAAAATAAAAAAACTACACAAATCTGGTTTTCTAATTAATCCTACCACGAATCTCTTTCCCCTTGCGGGTCACTCGGGAAATCGGGGGGTAAGTATTATGATTACTTTGAAATGTAAGATATGGAGTATGGAATTAAAAACAAGATCAAGTATACTACCCTGCAAATCAGATCAATTCTAGTGAAAAATAAATAAGCAGAAAATGATGAAAATGGCACCGACGCGAATCCCCCCAGGGGGGATGGGGAATGGGCTCGAAAGATCCTATTCAAAGAATGATTTTATTACTGTGGTTACAATATCAAAGCACTGATAAATCAGTGCTTTCTTGGTCCTTATACAGGCTGAAACCAAGACCTTACAGTTATACAAAAAATTTACAAATTTTGTGACAAAAGAGAGACCCCTGGGGGGATTGGAGCGCTCCAAAAGCCACTTTGGAAAGAATCTTCCTTTCTTCTCTGTCAGACCTGCTAAATGACAGTGATCATGTTAGAATAAAAAATTTCCCAAAATCACTTTAAGAGTACCTTTGGGTCAGCCTACTTTATCTCAAAAAATAATGAAATTAAACTAGCTAAACCGACGAAAAAGGAACCAAGGAAAGCAAGATTTCCTTGGGATCTTGGCTTGCTGTTTGTGCAGCCAATTAAAATGCACTGATATTGTATAATATTGAATTTATCGTACGGCAAATGAAACTACCTTAACAGCAAGCTATGAATTTTCACTAAATTGCTAGCGAAAATAAGGTACTTTAGGCTAGATCTCTTGAGATTGAACTTTATATGCAAAATGAAGCTAAGATATAGAAATTGGAAGGGATATTGCTAATTATATATATGTGTGTTTTTCCTGATGATATAGATCAGATTAATAAGAATCCTTTAAAGTAACCAGTTTGAGGAAACTTTAATAATTTTTAAAGGAGAGAAAGGGGAAGAAAGGTGCTTGTTGTTGAAGAAGATCTGCTGAGGGATCTTGGTAGAGAAGCACCGAGGGGCATGATCTTAGCAATCTATGCTGAAAATCAATGGAATCAAACCTGAACCATAGAGCTTCCAGCCATGGCAAACCTATACGCTACAACACAACTCCTGCAGACAAAACTATCAGATCTGAAGATACATATGAGAAAGGGATGATACAGTATGCAAATAACCTTATTTAACATACAGGTATTAAATCATTCAAACATATGAAGCAAATAGAAAGTAAGTAAGCTTACTTACAATGATCTATCCTTATGATTTCAAAAACCATTCAGGCAGACAATAATTAAGTGCAAAAAATTGGAAAAATAGCAGTTTCACCTCGAATGCAGCAAGACAATGGCAATCCACACACGAAAGGTACTCCACAATTGAGCCTCCAAAGCTTCTCTTTATTTCAGCAAATGAAAATAAGTACACAATTACAATGGCAAGCCCTTCAATCCAGCTCTCTGTATCTTGGAAGAGGAGGTTGTGCCTGGATATATACAGTTTACAGGCCATCTAGCCCAGGGGGGGTGCAATTACTCATGGAATCAAGTGAAATCAACTGATGGAGAGTCCATCAATGCCTGATCTATGTCTAGCTGAGCCAGATCTGAGTCTCACTGAGTGCAACTGTCAATCAGGGGGCTGATCTGACTGACACCTCAACCTGTTGACTGAAGAATCCACCAAAAATCATCCAGTTGAGCCAAAAGCATGTTGAGGAGAGAGGGAGGGCGAAATTGCTCATAAAGGATGCTCAAGATCAACTCTAGATCTGATTTGATCACCTCCTTCAGTCAAGGATTTGTCAGATCCAGTCAATCTGCTTTAGATCTAACTGATTTCAATCAAATCGGCTGAGAATCCATTGATTTATGATTTTGGATTTGCTCCATTATTCATCAATTTATTAATTAAAATAATCAATAATTGATTTTTGGGGCTTTCTGACCTGAGTGATGGAAAATCACTCAAAACTAGGAAACAGTGGGTCCATGGGTTTACATGGTGCTCTTAGCTTGAAAATGAGCACCTACATGACTGAAACTGATTATTTGGCCCACTTTTATTACAAAATCAATTTTTCCAATTAAACTATTAAAAAATAGCCTAAGTTTTGGAAAAATTAAATTTTAATTAAAAACACTGAAAAAACTAAAAAATTGAAAAATTGAAAAACACCTAGGGGGACTTAGACATGTTCATATGACTCAAAAATGATGTCTAGCATGTTTGTACATTGACACATAGACTCTAATAACCTCAATAGACCTAAATTCCAAGCCAACCACCCCAACTTTGGAGGTATGGAGTGAAAAACTCAGAAATTATCATTCGTTTGTTCAACAACCAATAATAACCAAGGGAAAAAACACCCTGGGCTGATCGGATTGACAAATAAATTCTAAGAGACCGAGTCTTTTACAGACACTATCATGCTAGAACATTTATTACAATTCCCTCATGGGGTATGAACATGTGATATAGTACAACAAGCACTTCCTAGGAGTACATCCAAAGGTCTTTTTGAAGTCCGAACAAGTTAGCCCTGTCTGGTTCACCAGGCTCACTTGATAAAAACCACTAAGTACAACTTAGGTGGTAACATTCTGGCTCCAACTGTGGGACGTGTGCTCGATCTGGTCTTTAAGGCAAGGACAGGATATGAGAACACTAGAATCTTTAATTTATATACCCTGCAAAAACATCTCAACTTGATAAGAAAAACCTCAGTAGCACAAGTTTTAAGAAAAACCAAATGAACCATTAAGCTGATTTATTTAAACAAAATAGATGTAACTAACTAAAAGAAGCAAAGTTTTATTATAGCTAAAAATAGAAATGCAGAAAGTAAATGCTCTCTTTCAAAGAGCTTATTTTCCTACTCTAAGCATGATATAAAAAGGGTTAAGTGTAATCAGAAATCCAATGTAACCACCTAAGCATTTTATTGACATAAAAAAAAAATTCCTTGTCTTTGGTTACCAGCCAAAGTAAGGATACTTTATTCAGAAAATGCAAACCTGTGTGATGATTCAGAATGGGCAGGATGGATGGGAAATCATAGGCATGAATAATGTCATCAAACTTCCTCCCAAACTGGTAAGTGCCTGCGCAGGCTGCTTCTATCCATGACTGGATAGGGTTGATGTACAAATTGGAATGATGAGGCAGATTGACTACACCATCATACTGATCATCAAGGCTTACCAAATGATAATTCACTGTATAAACCCCAAGCAGCTCCAAGTCATGAGGAAAATCTATATGTGAAGATGATAGTTGAGACTTATATTCTAATAACTGCATCACATCTGTCTTTTCACAAAACTGCTTCTCCATGTCTTCATTACTAATACTCTTGTGTGGCTCTACATGATAGGACTCTGAATGATCATATAAGAGTTTTGAATGCTGCTTTTCAATACTAGGATTTTCCAAGGTCTCCAGATTCATGCTTCCCTCTATGGAAGTGTAGTAGATTGGAATTCCACAAATCTCTAAACAGACACTCCCCTTGCTGGATATAGCATAGATAGGATTCTTAATAAGATATCCACAAAAATCCCAATAGTCATCACCATCATCTATGTTAAATGTGATGGATTCCCTATTGCTGATATCAGGTTCCGATATCGAGTTCTCTTTGTCTTCACTACTGATATCGATATATGTCTCAGACTGATCATGTGGATAAACTACATGCTCCTTTTTCATATCAAAGTTTCCCAAGGCCACATGGTCCATGCTCTCTTCTTTAGATATGCCATCAACAAAACCATCAAAAGTTTCTGGTTCATTATTTTCCTCTTTATTCATGTCATAGACTGGATTTTCCATGAATGTCCATGACTCCTCATCAACATCTTTGTCAGGGATAAGGGAGTCTTCGTCACTTGTATCATGTTCCAAGCTATACTTGTCCTCATTTTCATACTCATCTTCTTCAGAGAAAAGGTCACAAGGTAGTACACCTTCCAGGCTGTCATCATTATATGGAGAACACATAGGAGTCCCATCATGTATATCACAGTTTTCATCATAAGTTTCACTATAATATTTTGAAATGGTTTCATCCTCATGCTTGTACTGTTTAGATGGTGACAAAGGGTAGGCCTGGCCTACCATGTATATATGATCAAACTCACCTAATGTTGTTTCCTGATTACTGACCTCCGCCATCCCATGTTCTATAATCTGATTTGCTATGTAGCAAGTGCTTTCTGGGTGGAAATGCTCACAAGGTCTACACCAAGGAATTACTTCATCTACCATGTTAGTTGAGTCTAACTGGTTTGGAATCCTATGCTCTTGCTGAGGAAACTTCCTTTGATACACTTGATTATGTTTTGTCTGAAAATTCCTAGGTCCACTATTTCTCTCCAGTGTGACTATTTTGTTTTGGATTTTTGTCATGAATTGGTCCTGACTAGTCATCACTTTTTCCAACATGCTAGCTATCTTTTCCATGGGGTATTTAGAGGCTCACTTTTCTTTTGATTCAAAGGCTTCTCCCTTTTCTTCATTGTATGAAGTGTTTCCCCTAGTGTAACCTGGAATGTTGGATTTTCCTGAATATTGCATATTCTTTTCTATTTTCTCAGCCAATTCTTGAGTAGTTTTTATATCGGCTGGCTCTTTGTCCCTTAACTGGTACCTCAAATCACCAGTGAAATATTCGATGTAATATATGAGGATGGAGGCATCCCTTAGCTTGATTTCTATAGGGAAGTCCGCAACCACACACCTGAACTTAGTATTAAATTCATCAATGGTTTCATTCTCCATCTTCTTTATGTTATGGAGGGCGGCAAGCAGATGTCTTGGTTCTTTCTTTTCCCCCCATTTCTTCTTAAAACCCTCTAGGAAATCACTAAGAGTTTTATACGAATCATCACCAAGTTTTTCATACCACTCCGCAGCATCATCCTCTAAGGATAAAGCAAAGAGCTTCATTTTGATATCTTCATGGTTAGAGGCAACATCATCACAATAACTGACTAGGTGCCTTTCAAATTTTCGGAGATGAGTCTTGGTAGTGGTGGCATTATTTCCCTTGAACCTGGGGAGCTTCTTGATAGCATCTTTCGGAATGGCATGGGGAGCACCTTCTATCTGAGAAAAGTCAAGGGGTTTGAATAATTCCGTCATTTCTTGAGATTGGTGAACATGACTCTCTACAAATATGTTATGGATATCTGCGAGGGATTGGTCTCCTAAATATTCAAGGTTTCTACGAGAAGTCTGCCTATTCAATCTTTCCCTAATAAAACTTTCGGGATCAGGGAGAGGATTGAATAATTGTCAGCATTTTCTTCGGATAGAAATTCTTGAAGGGATGTTAGACAGTGGAGTCACCAGATGGATCGAGTTTTAATTTTTATGTTTTTTAAAGACTAGATCAATCAAAAGTTTTTTTTTATCTTTTTAGTTGTTTAGAAAAAAGTTAAGCTAAGTCATACTCGGGAATAAAAATATTTATCCCCGGTGCCAAAAAAATTTTCCCTCCTTTCACACACCTGGGTCACGTGGCAGAAATCTTCAGCCACTCGGTGTGTCTTTGGGGGCAAGTCTCGAGTCAAGGCTGTCACCTTGTTCTTGACTCCTTCGTTTAGGCTCAACTCCTAACGAAGCCAAGGGGGGTAGACCCTATTAAGTTACTAAGGATGGTTTCTTAGTGTGGTGATGCTAAACTGAATTAGTTATTTAGGAGTTTGAATATTTTAACTACAAACAATTAAAGATGACAAGATACGAAGATAAACACACGAAAGCACAAAGCTGATACACCATATATATATATATAAAGCAAAAAATGACCAGTGCCTTAGAATGGAGTCAAATCAAAAAGATCAATGTGCTTGCATGTGCTTGAGTGAATGTTTTGCGATTGCATCTTGGTATGTTTTAAGTTAAAATTGAAGTATGAATTGATTAAATTAGGCTAAGGGGGGACTCCAGATATACCCGAGAGTACTTGGAGTATGTCCAAAACAAAACCTTTACGGCTACCCGCAAGGAATATGTGGGCTGAAATGGAGTCTCTGGGACTATTGTTCGTAACGCACCCATTAGGGTGTGACAGAGATCGACACCTCGAGGTCACTTTTCAGTAGGTTCCCGCTTCCTTTGGGTATTTTGCCACCGTAGAGGTTCGATCGAGGTGTTGGATTTTTACCTGATGGTTTGTCAATTGGGGAGAGTGAGTCCTAATTATGCTAGTCACCCAAGTTATTTTGATACAGCTTGACTGATCGGACGAACCACAGCCAAGTGAAGAGCATACACACTGGAGTCTTGTAAATTTTAATAAGTTTTAACTAAGTGTTCTTGTTTAAAAGAAAAAAGCCTCCAAGAACCTCTTTCGATCCAAGTGGATCTCAATCGGGGAATCAAGGAGGGGTTAATTTTAAATTAATGATAAACAAAATATGAAAAATAAAACAACTACACAAATCTGGTTTTCTGATTAATCCTACCACAAATCTCTTTCCCCTTGTGGGTCACTCGGGAAATCGTGGGGTAAGTCTTATGATTACTTTGAAATGTAATATATGGAGTATGTAATTAACAACAAGATCAATTATACTACACTAAAAATTAGATCAATTCTAGTGAAAAAGAAATAAGCAGAAAATGACGAAAATGGCACCGACGCGAATCCCCCCAGGGGGGGTGGGGAATGGGCTCGAAAGATCCTATTCAAAGAATTATTTCATTACTGTGGTTACAATATAAAAGCACTGATAAATCAGTTATTTCTTTGTCCTTATACAGGCTGAAACCAAGACCTTACAGTTATACAAAAATTTTACAAATTTTGTGACAAAAGAGAGACCCCTGGGGGGATTTGAGCGCTCCAAAAGCCACTTTGGACAGCAGCTTCCTTTCTTCTCTGTCAGACCTGCTAAAGGAAAGTGAACTTGTTAGAATAAAAAATTTCCCAAAATCACTTTAAGAGTACCTTTGGGTCAGCCTACTTTATCTCAAAAAATACTGAAATTAAACTAGCTAAACCGACGAAAAAGGAACCAAGGAAAGAAAGCTTTCCTTGGGATATTGTCTTGCTGTTTGTGCAGCCAATTAAAATGCACTGATATTTCAGAATATTAAATTTATCATACAGCAAATGAAACTACCTTAACAACAAGCTATGAATTTTCACTAAATTGCTTGCGAAAATAAGGTACTTTAGGCTAGATCTCTTGAGATTGAACTTTATATGCAAAATGAAGCTAAGATCTAGAAATTGGAAGGGATATTGATAATTAGATCTATGTGTGTTTTTCCTGATGATATAGATCATATTAATAAGAAGCCTTTAAAGTAACCAGTTTGAGGAAAGTTTAATAATTTTTAAATGAGAGAAAGGGGAAGAAAGGTGCTTGTTGTTGAAGCAAATCTGCTGAGGGAACTTGGTAGAGAACCACCAAGGGGAATGATCTTAGCAATATCTTCTGTAAATCAATGGAATCAAACCTGAACCATAGACCTTTCAGCCATGGCAAACCTGTACGCTACAACACAACTCCTACAGACAGAACTATCAGATCTGAAGATACATATGAGAAAGGGATGATACAGTATGCAAATAACCTTATTTAACATACAGGTATTAAGTCATTCAAAGATATGCAGAAAATAGAAAGTAAGAAATCTTACTTACAATGATCTATCCTTATGATTTCAGAAACCATTTAGGCAGACAATAATTAAGTGCAAAAAAATGGAAAAATAGCAGTTTCACCTCGAATGCAGAAAGACAATGGCAATCCACACACGAAAGGTACTCCACAATTGATCCTCCAAAGCTTCTCTTTATTTCAACAAATGAAAATCAGTACACAGTTACAATGGCAAGCCCTTCAGTCCAGCTCTCTGTAGCTTGGAAGAGGAGGCTGTGCCTGGATATATACAATTTACAGGCCATCTAGCCTAGGGGGGGTGCAATTACTCATGGAATCAAGTGAAATCAACTGATGGAGAGTCCATCAATGCCTGATCTGTGTCTAGCTGAGCCAGATCTGAGTCTCACTGAGTGCAACTGTCAATCGGGGGGTTGATCTGACTGACACCTCAACCTGTTGACTGAAGAATCCACCAAAAATCATCCAGTTGAGCCAAAAATGTGTTGAGGAGAGAGGGAGGGTGAAATTACTCATAAAGGGTGCTCAAGATCAACTCTGGATCTGATTTGATCACCTCCTTCAGTCAAGGATTTGTCAGATCCAGTCAATTTGCTTCAGATCTGACTGATTTTAATCAAATCGGCTGAGAATCCATTGATTTATGATTTTGGATTTGCTCCATTATTCATCAATTTATTAATTAAAATAATCAATAATTGATTTTTGGGGCTTTCTTACCTGAGTGATGGAAAATCACTCAAAACTAGGAAACAATGGGTCCATGGGTTTACATGGTGCTCTTAGCTTGAAAATGACCACCTACATGACTGA
Organism: Pseudotsuga menziesii; assembly: GCA_001517045.1. Classification (NCBI taxonomy): domain Eukaryota; kingdom Viridiplantae; phylum Streptophyta; class Pinopsida; order Pinales; family Pinaceae; genus Pseudotsuga; species Pseudotsuga menziesii. The sequence goes on from LPNX010837992.1 coordinate 211,264, forward strand.
AACTAATTATTTGGCCCACTTTTATTACAAAATCAATTTTTCCAATTAAACTATTAAAAAATAGCCTAAGTTTTGGAAAAATTAAATTTTAATAAAAAACACTGAAAAAACTAAAAAATTGAAAAATTGAAAAACACATAGGGGGACTTCGACATGTTCATATGACTCAAAAATGATGTCTAGCATGTTTGTACATTGACACATAGACTCTAATAACCTCAATAGGCCTAAATTCCAAGCCGACCACCCCAACTTTGGAGGTATGGAGTGAAAAACTCAGAAATTATCATTCGTTTGTTCAACAACCAATAATAACCAAGGGAAAAAAACACCCTGGGCTGATCGGATTGACAAATAAAGTCTAAGAGACCGAGTCTTTTATAGACACTATCATGCTAGAACATTTATTACAATTCCCTCATGGGGTATGAACATGTGATATAGTACAACAAGCACTTCCCAGGAGTACTTCCAAAGGTCTTTTTGAAGTCTGAACAAGTTAGCCCTGTCCGGTTCACCGGCCTCACTTGATAAAAACCACTAAGTACAACTTAGGTGGTAACAAGATGAAAATTATACCCAAGTGAATTATAGCATTTCTAATCACCATGATGAGTATCAGTGGTGGTGAGGCCGTTAAAGAGGGGGTGAGTATAAATGCATGTTGTGTTTTATGATATGCTCTTCACAAAATCACAAAACATAGAACTTGAAGGGCCAAGCATAAATACAATGAGACATGGGCACAATATATCGGGGGGATACCCTTCGGTATTTTAAATGTCATTCATTATGTTATTCATCCAACACAACATATGTATCATGATCAGGTTTAGAATCGACACCGTTGAAAAGATCGTTTATATCAGCAGCATAATCACAATTGGGAACTTTCCTTTGAAATAGTGTGCATCCATTTTTAATTTTTTTCAATAAGAAAAAGATTTTTTGTACAAAGTCTCGTCCATATTCACAATACCCACATAATACATATTTGTACATTTATATGACAATTAGAAAATAGCTCTTGTACTTCCAAATAATAATAGAACCGACTCTAAATCTTTGTAGGTACCACCAAATAGGTACTTGTCGAATCTATATTCCTCAAGTGAGGAAGATATACTAGAAGAGTTTTAAAGAGAGATGCCTATTACAAGATCTACTAGGTCAAGATCAACTAGAGGTGAAAAGGTAAGGAGAAAAGTTCTTAGACATGTGGAAAATTTTCTTTCTAAAGGAGGATCACGTGATTATGATAATGAGAGCATAGGTGACAATGCGTTTCCCTTGATGTATAGACATCTTTTCAAATGATGCCTACCCAAGGAGCTACCCCAAGTGGACATGGATTTCTTCCTCAATGGGAGGATTTATCGCATTTCTCCATCGTCTTTACATGGAATGGGGCTATTTTCCATGGATGGAATAATGGTAAAATATGGCACTGAAACTGAATTGATGGAGTATGTCAAGCTAGGCTACAAATACAATGACTGGTTGGTGTTGGTCCGATATACGCTAAGTATGTGGAGATACGAAGTTGCAACAAATTATATACAACTACTAGACAACAATATGAACAAAGGAGCTACTATGTATATTAATGGAAGGCAAAAATCCTATGGAAATATTGTAGGGTTTATAAATAGTACATGACCAGGGACAAGACATAAGATACCCAATTGCATATTTGAGAGGCATGAAGGAAATCATGTATTCGTTTGTGTAACAAAATCATTAGTTGCAGGTGAAGAGTTGTTGATGCATTACATTTTGAATCGAATGGATGCGAGGCTTGTTATTATGGGGGTAATTATCTTATACAACATTTAACTCAACCTTTGATCGATGACTTATTATTTTTATCTTGCAACAGTTTTAATTATATGTACTTTTCATTATTGATATTTCTTGATTCTTGTATTGTGGTAGGGTGATCGTGGCCAGATGCCACAAGAAAGTAGATTTGATTTGGTAAACATCAATGCAATAGTAACCACAATTCATGATTACATTACAACTATTAACATTTTACCTTTTGTGTGCTTATGAGCTCAATATTTCAAGATGATATAATGCTTATTATATTGTGGCAGGGGGGTACTCAGAACACACCTATAGGTTTTGTTCAGGTAAACATGACTGTCATATTAACACTAAAGTTTTTCTTCATTAATCACATTTATTATACATGGTTAATTTTTTACTTTTCAATATGAATATGTCTTGCTTATGAGGTTGTGGCAGGATGACTGTGAGAAGTCACCAATGGTGTCACATTAGGTAAATGTTAGCATAATAGTACCTAATAGCATCAATGTAATAGTAACCACAATTCATGATTCAATTACAACTATTAACATTTGAACTTTTTTATGCTTATGAGCTCAATATTTCAAGATGATACCATGCTTATTGTATTATGGCAGGGGGGTACTTAGACCAGACCTACAGTTTTTGGTAAGGTAAACGTGGATGTCATATTAACACTAAATATTTTCTTCATTAATCATGTTAATTAGACATGGTTCAATNCAGGGGGGGACTTAGACCAGACCTACAGTTTTTGGTAAGGTAAACGTGGATGTCATATTAACACTAAATATTTTCTTCATTAATCATGTTAATTAGACATGGTTCAATTTTTACTTTTCAATATGAATATGTCTTGCTTTTTGTATTGTGCCAGGCTGGACGTGGGAAGTCACTAATGTTGTCACATCATGTAAGTGAATATAGCGCAATAGTACCTAAAAATGATTAAAGTAATTATTTTTCTTATTATATGTATGTTATTTTTTTGACGTGAATTTTTTCAATGATAAAAATAAATTAACTACTTTTATTTATTGATGTTTGTAGAGCACACGACATCAAGATGACGAGGTGGTCGTTGAGGAATATATCTTTTATTCAACTGGCCCAATGGAAACTGTGAATAAGGATTTGAAAAATTCCAACCAAGAAATTTTTAGACTGATTGTAATTAGACCCATGACTGAAGAAATCAAAGCAAGAATTGATGACTTGAGGCAAACAATAGAACAGTACATATTAAGTGGCATCTTTGAAATATTTTATGAACTAGGAAATATATTCATTTATGTTATTTTAGTTCTCTTTTTTTGATATGATCTAATTAATTAAATTTTTATTTTTGTAAGATTTTTTGGAGATAACACATGTGCATGGAGTGTAGGTTGTAGAGGGAGGTATTGGTAGTAGCGTTGGTTCAACACGTCGTTAATATATCATACCAACAAGGTTATTTCATACTCCTAGGTGGAAATTCCCTTTAGATTCTATGACCTCACCGGATGTTGGAGATCAGCAGGGCCCTTCACCCACCAATACTTCAGAGGATGTTAGAGAGGAGAGTAACATCGAATGTGAAAGTTTCTATCCTAGAGTAGTACGCGTGGTTAGCAAGGGATCATTTCCAGTTACCTTCTTGGTGGATCATGATTTTGTTCCAATTAAGATATCGAAGATTGTAGTTATTATTTAATTAATTAAGTGTTTTTTTCATGTAATTCAAATCCACATACCTCGAATTATTTTTAATTAGTGATCATATTGTTTTTGCAAGAAATACTATTTTTATGAGAACATGCATGAGAAAGCGTTGGATATTTTTGGGCCCACCATTCGTACATGGTGGAATGCCCAAAATGAAAAATTTAAATATGATCTGATTAAACACATGGTTAGCTTGTTTGGTGATACCTTCAACAAAAAAGGTGTCACCGTAGCAGTTGGATTAAATTTGAAATATGTCAAGGAATATTATAGGGACAATTTGCATATTAACCCTAAGTATGAGTTCCCTTTGATGGTTCTAAACAAAGAGTGGAAGGATCTCATGGATGATACAAAGGAGATGGAATTGAGGAAACAAGGAAAGACTCGACCACTCGGTTCAAGAATTTATGACACGTATCATTTTTTAAATGAAAAATGTTCATTTTGTTTTTACTTTTAAATATATTTAAGTTGCAATATCTAACATATTTGAAACCTTTCATAGGCTCCCCAACACCTCTAAAGATACAAAGGAAATATTAAAAAAAATGGGCGGCACAAACTAGGCCAAGGTGGATATCGGACACTAAGAGCACGAATTGTAAGAATCAAACGATCATTATTTGTAGCCATTTTTTTCTAAATGTAGCGAACAAATAATTGATTTATCATAAGCAATTTTCATGGTTTTATGCATTGCAGGGAAATGTTTTTCAAGAGGCAGCCACTAAAAAATACTTGAGGCTTGGCTTCAAGTATAGTTTCCAACATGTGCTGGAACATCGAAAAAGCTTGGGGAAAACCCCAATTTCCCCACTCACGCAAATAGGGGTAAATAAAACCAACATGCCATCGTTATAATTTACTTGTGTAATCTATTCATGAATGATTACATCAGAAAATAAATGTCTTTTTTTGTTTTCGGGGTAAGAGAAACAAAAGTAGCAAGGGTAGCGGTACCGAACATGTACCACATGAAGGTGGGGAGCTTCCTCATGATGGTGGAAAGCATCATAGCCATTCAGGTATGTATGATATAAATAATAAGTATTTAATATGATTTTAAATATATAGTTGATGACATGTATTAATAAATTTTCTTCTGTGAATTGTAGAGCATGTACCTGCTCATCCTCAAGTGGAAGAGGAACAAATGGCAGAACCAATGAACACTCCAGTTGTCTTAGCTAGTTATCCAATAGGTAAATACCATTGTAATGAAATTGGAAATAATGAAATATGTATATCAATTATAACTACACATTTATTATATCTATATAAATAACTTGGTTTTTGCAGATGATGCCCCTCTCTAGTGACCTCAGTTATACCTAAATCTCGTCAAAATCATGTTGTGAGATCAAAATATCAGTATTGGCCTAAAATCCTCAAGTGTTGATGATGGAAATGGGAAAGGATCAAAATTTGCATACTTTTTTCCACCACCACACTTTCCCTTTGGTCAATGTGCAGTATCCATATCAATAATGCCCTTTTTTTGTGAGCAAAAAGAGGTGCCACCATGTGTTACCCATGTATAGTGTGTGGTGCTCACCTGTTAATGCCCTTGGAAAAGGAGTGGTGCTCAAGTTATAAAGGAAAAAAAAGTAATCTTTGAGAGGCTTCTCGAAGCTAACCTTCATGGAGCCTCATCCCTATGGCTTAGGACCACCTGGAGCTCGATATCCCTCATTGTAGGATCCCCCCTCCACCTCACCCATGAAGTCCTCAACCTACTCTATCCTTCCATTCCTTTATATACCAACTTACACCTCATGGGTAAGAGGAGGAAGAATATGTTATTGCATCCAAACTCTGGCCAAATTCAGCAAAGACTAGTGAGTGGTTAGTAGGAAAGCTTGAGGCTTTGAGGAAAGGTTCATTTGAAAAGGGTTCTCAACACCAAGGCTTAGGTTGTATGCTCTCTCTCCTCATGTTTTTTTAATACAAATGAAGGTTTATTTCCCATAAACATTTATGTGTTTTATTATCATTATGTTTATTGTCGAATTCCTTGGTCATTGACATAAGATCATAATATCATTGACATAAGATCATAAGATCATAAGATCATAATATCATAGACTATATCATAGAATTCCTTGTGTTTGTGTTGTGCATCTTGCAGGACATCTGCAAAGATCTAGACCTCCAAATACCAACCTTTGCATCATGTGGAAGGTAAGAAGAGATTTGATTCAAGAATTTTATGCAATCTTAGGGAAAGTTCTTTTATATTGTAACTGCTTTGTTCTAGTACTGAGTGTTTCAGGCTAGAGAAACAATATCTATAGTGGATGTGTATTTTAGGTAACAAAATTGGAGATCAGAATTCTTGGTTTTGTTTTTTAACTTGCCTTCATTTTCATTTTCAGTTTATCCTTCAAATCTGCTTATGGATTAGCTATATCTGGCTTGAAATTGTTAAATTGTCCTTTTTCTGCCTCGAACACTTCATAATATCCCTTTTGTATGTGGATTAGATCCAGTTTCTAATCTTTAACATATTTATTTTTCACCTTTGTGTATGATTTCAAGATCCTTTTGGCCACCGCACTTGAGAAGTGTAAAAAGAGAGGTCATCGCACCTTACCTTAAAGCAAAAAGTGGTGCCACTGCACATATTCAGTGGACAGAGAGCGGTGCTACCGCTCTGTTACTATGGACAACACGCGGTGCTATGATAGTAACGCTCTGTATTCATCTTTCATCCAACAATGCCAAGTAGGTTTTTAATCTCTGAGTGATTTTTGAGATCTTGCATTCACATTTTTGTTTCTGAGTGTTCTTTCCCTTTGTTACTAATAATTGAAAACATTAGTCAAGATAAGGAATGTGTTTTTAGGCTTGATTTGTTTATAATTTTAAGAGTTAGTCTTGGTTTGGACTTTAAGGCTTCTTGCTTCTTTTTGGTTTTGGTTTGAAATACGAAGTTGTTTTTGAAAAGTGATTATGTATTTAGATCTATGAATGTTGTTGATCAATTGGAAAGGAAAGTGGTTTTACTTTTATGCTCTTCATAGATTGTTAAAATATATTTTTTATAATTATCATTGAAAAAATGAGAAAAATTGACATAGGGATGAACTATTGATCACTTGATTAGTCTCACCAGCTTTCAAGTATCTATGTTTTGATTGCCTTATGTATGTTTTCTTCTCGACAAAAATACCAAGTAGTTTTTTTTAATCTTTTTCCATTTTGATGAATTGAAAGAGTTTGGTGTGTTAATTAGTGATGGTGTCTTTCTTTTCAAAAGAGATCTAGTCGTTTTCCTTTTAAAAATTTGCATTAAAAATTATTTTTATGCTTGCATTAGGAGTGAAATTATAGTTCAATACTTTTGGCTTGGGATTTATTTGTTTCCCAAAAATGAGAATTGAACCTCTTTCCCTTCTTTAAGTAGGGCATATCCGGAAAGTTGAAAGTGAAAATTTTCATGAGCATATTGCATGGTTTTACATTTCTGTACTCACCTCATGCATTCACCTAACCGTAAAAGATAAAATTAAGCGCTAGTTTAGGTTAAAAAATTTAGTAAATTGATTGATAATATAGAGACATGTTCTGGCGTCGTGAAACATAGGAACTGTCATTATTTGCCTGCAGTGCATCTCGAGGATCATGTGGTTCTTGCACGTATTAATGGTATATCGAATGTCATTTCACGTACCCTTGAGTTATATCAAAAGGTACTTCGTGTACTCAATGGTACAATGGAAGTCCCCTTTCGAATGGTTATGCATTAGAAAACACTACTACGGATTTCAACTCCCACGTATCTTGTGTATATCGGGAGAACCCTCTAGGAAACCCATACCAACTAAGAAGATCCTTTTGTTTGACCTATTGGAGCAATACACCGAGAACAACACTTGGGGAGCGACTATGCACGTGTCGTCCAGGGAGTCGGGTATTCAAGTAATGTTACGGTCCCAATCCTCCTTGTCGTGTTTTATTATTGGACCATGCGGTATATCGCAAGTTGCGACAACTTGAAAATCCTAATGAGGAACCGAATTTCATCAGTCCCTCCTATCACTTAAGTTTACTTTTGGCCTTAGCTTGTGTATATTTTCTTGTGTGTGATATATTCCTTTGATAAAAACCTTAGAGTACAAGTTTCCAGCTAACATCTTGGATGAATTACCTGAGAGACGATTTCACAGGTTGTACATTTTTGCACCTAACTTTCCTCCCATTATGGAAGGAATGGAAAGGTAAACCATGGACCAAGCGGATACGATTGATTCCCATGTAGAAGGAACTCTGGTTACCGAATCCAGAGAAGAGATTTATTCCTTTGAAAATCCATCCACTCTGGTAATAGTTGAAAAACATTCTACGGAATATAAGACCTTTCATTTTCAAATGGAGGGTCAACTTGGTGCACGTGATTGGGTCTTCACCCACCCATAATATGACATCGTGGATTCAGAATTTGGTCCAACTGCTCCTTTCTAGGAGACTTCTTTGGGACAAGCTATTTCTGAAAATGGAACCACCAGTTTACCTTATATTACCCATCCATGAGAAACTAAACTCGATATGACTGAGGAAATTCTTAGACCACTTTAGGTAGCTCTTGAGCATTTGCGTAGAATGGGAGATAACATAAGGAGGAGTCTTTCTCCTCTACCCCACCATTCAAAGTTAGCCTTTTCGACATACCATGTTGTTTCACCAACGCATATGGCACATAACTAAGGGTCACCAGCTCAAAATGTAGTCACTTATGATCCAGGTCAACCCTCCATACCTACCCCACCATCTTGGAATCCCCCATCTATTTCTAATTATCCTGCACCTTCCACCACTGGGGGGAAACCCCTAGCCCAAGTTGTGGTTTCAACCAAGGGAACCATTTCTAGTATGGGGAAAAATATTGATGTACGACAATCGATAGTCAGTGTACTTTCCACAAATACCAATGTGGCTATCCCCTCTTCTGGTATGGGACAACCTTATGGGTCCAACCTAATTTTATTCAACCTTCATTAGGTTATATTTATCTAGGAAATAAACCTCATGTAGTTAATTAAAATCATCAACCTACAACATCAGGGGTTATTTATCCTAGAATTCCTTACCCCGAGAATATGTATACCCCATGGGGCCATCCTAATTGGTCAAATGTCCCTACACCCGGAGGACCACCTGTCAATAATGCTAGAAGTTATGGAGGTTTGCCTTATGGAGATCCACCTTCTAGAGGTTTTCCACCTGGAGTTCCACCTTATGGAGGCCCACCGCCTGGAATTTCACCTTCTGGAGGTCAACCACCTGGAGGACCCCCTCCACCTGGGGTCCCACCACCTAGAGGCCCACCTTCTGGAGGTCAACCTCCTTCGAGGGGCCCACCACCTAGAGGATCCTCGAGAGGATCATTTGTAAATCAACCACCCAATCAACCAGTTGTAGGAACATCATCAACACATGTTTATCAATCAACTTATGGTCTTACTGGTCAACAAATGCCTTATCAATATTACCAATACCCAAAACCCAACCGACAAACTCTTATTTTTAGCTACTTTGGACTTTTTAGACTTTTCCATGTTGATTAATGATCCCATCTGAAATTCCCCTTTTTGTCCTTCAATTCCAGTTAAATCACCATTAGAAATTCCAAAGTTTGATAGGAAACAAGGTGAATACCCAAAGAACCATGTTATGACCCTCCATCTATGGTGTTCTTTGAACTCCTTGATGGATGGCTCCATTCGTTTGAGGCTCTTCCATAGAAATTTGATTGGCACAGATACTAAGTGGTATATTGACCTGCCACAACACTCATTTGTGGACTTTAATTCAATGGCAATTGTATTCCTTACCCACTTCCAACTACCCATCCGTTATGAAATCGGTACAAATCTTTTGACCTCTATTCGACATATTTCCACTCACATATCTGATCACATACATGAGTGGAGGAGATGTAGAATATTGATAAAAACTCCTAGTCTGGATCAACTATTAACTGATTGGTTTACTAAATCATTGTTTACTCCTATTTCTCGTGATGTGGGTATGGGTGGTGTTGTTACAGAGGAACATGATATTAGTCGGGATAAATATTTGGACTTAGTTTATTCTCAGTTCAAAACCTTATATTATTTGATACCTCATGCTCCTCATCCCAGTACCAATCCTGCCAATCCACCTACCAAAAGTCATGTAGATGGTGTAGTAGGTTCAATCCTGTTAAGATTTCATATGCTTAGCTAGATATCATTAGTGGTTAATTCAAATTCACAAAAATAGCATATGCAGGATCACTGAAAGAAACATAATCACACTATAGACACATCATTTATCCTTGGAAACCCTCAAGGGGAAGAAAACCCATAAAAATTTCCTCCATATAGGATGTATAAGATAAATCCCCAAAATAGATATTCTCCTTCTTGCTGGTATGTCTCTCTCTCTCTCTCCTATGCACTACACAAGTGAGTGATTTTGTGTTCAAATGAGAAGCACAACTCCTCTATTTATACTCTTTTTGTCAACTAACTTTTAACCTAATCAAGTCAACCCCACTAAACTATCTGGGCTGAATTCACCTAGGAAATCACAAAACAGTATTTTATTATATTCATTAGGGTACTATTGAACCAACTTATAATGGAGACTTTACCTCATGAATCTATGATGACCAATTACAATAATAACATCCCTACGGAGGAATAGAACATCTCCCATGGGGTAAATCATTAAAATACATTTAGAATATCCTTTGAAGTTTACAATATTTCAACAAATCCAACATCCATCCACAATGAAATCGACCAAGCAGTAGAGTCCTTCTATTGCTACTTCTTCTACTCCTAATGTTCCACTGAAGTGAATGATATCCAGTCTTCACAACTGCCCAGTAATAAGAAAAAGGGTAAAGGTAAAAATTAAAAATCTGGGAACCAACAGGAGAATCCCAAGACCATTACTCTAGAGAACAAGTCTACGAGTCTAAACCCAAATTGAAAGCTAAGTACCCCTGTCTGTTGTGTGGAGGTGATCACTTTATGAAAGAGTTTCCTCGAAGTGAACACGTAAATAAGTTTTTGAAAAGTAATCCCACACTGATAGTGTTAATTGACCCTTTCCCATCCCAACATTAATTGATTAATCCTACTTCTTTGCATGGATCATCTTCCTCCAGTGAGGAAATCAGAATGATTTTTGCCGAGACTGTTGCATTGACCACATGAAACCAGACATACAATAAACCTCCTGAGAAGAAAGATAAAGGTTCTTATCTCAAGAAGACTCCTTCTACTAAGCCTTCTCCTCCACCTCTGTCTAGTGGCCCTCTTACTATTGATAAACCTAGTTTTGACACGATTTTGCTCCCACCCAAGAGTACAATCTAGAAGTCAGGTTTTAATCCAAGCGCCCGAGCTGCCCAGTTTTACAACATTGTTGAAGATTTAGGTCAGGAACTTTATGCCATGTCTACACTAGAAGTACTCCAAAGTTTCCCTACATAGCGTAAAAAATTGTTGTCATCCCTAGGATCCTTACATACATAGAATTCCATTAGAATCACTTTTAATGTGGAGAATTACAAATCAAGGTTGTACTACCAACTCACATTTCAAATTGTGACTAGGGTGGTAGGTAGGAAATTTCATTGAACTGTATTGGACGAGGGAGCCTCCACCTCAGTTCTATCTATGTCTTGTTAGAAAGCCATTGGCTCTCCTAAACATAATCGGCCACCAACCACCTTGAAATATTTTGACGAACAAGGTTTCCAACCTCATGGTTTGTTACTGCCATTATCTATCAAGCCGGGGGGAAATAGTGTTTCTATCCAAGTATAAATATTCGATGCCCTGTTGGATTACAACCTGTTATTGGGGAGAAATTAGTTTTATGCTATGATGGTAGTTGTGTCATCAATGTTTCACGCTCTCCATTACCCTCACTAGGGGAAGACTATGACCATTGATCAACTTGATTACTATTCACCTGATATCACTACCACCATGGTAAACAATTCTCCCATGTTGTGGAAATCCCCTCCTCCTTATCATTCCATAGGAGTGGAACTTTTGAAATATTCATCCCTTATGGGAGTCTTTCTATCCACAGCTTCCCCTTCTGGTATAGAAGTTACTACAGTTAACATGATATCATCTACTATCGGGGGCATGTCTAAAGGAAAAGAGCATTGATAATTTTAGGGGCTATATATATCCCATGGGCTATATTAAGGGGGTTATAAAAATTTAGTGGGCTATTTTCTTATACGGAAAGGGTTTTTTCAGCGCAAATATATTCGCCCAATATTTATTAGAAAAAAATTTATCCAAAATGAATAGCCTCTCATATATTAAGGAGGAAAATGAAAAAATGTATATTCGCCCTAGGAAAATCTCCCTCCAATCTATATTTTGCCCCCAACTTCTATAAAAATTCTAGTGAAATAATTCCTTTTCCCCCAATTTTGGCATATGGTTGCATTCGCCTGTATTTTTAGTCTATTTCATGTGGTACCTTCTTTGAGCCCCCTCAATTTCTAGTATTAGAGGGAAAATCAGGGGCAATATTGTTCTACATAAACACTACATTGATTCATGGTTCACCCACATTGCATTGCATTTGTGGGGTGAAGGTTCTGGTCGATGCGAATCCAATTTTCATTCTTAGTTTTCTCAACATTTTAATCTTCACATAACATCTCCATTGCTTAAAGCTCCACTTTTAAAGGGGCATTCCACACATGCAATTTATTAGAGAATACAAACTTGCATCATGCTTTTTATCCAATAATTAACCTGGTATGCTTTTTATCCAATAATTAATGTGGTATTCTTTTTTATCATGCTTTTTATGCTTTCTTATCCACAATTACAATATATTATTATATTGTAAATTTACATTTTATCATACTTTTATCATGGATGCTTTTTTAGGCTTGTTGAATTCTAGGGAGCTTTCAATTCTTAGGGATCATACGGTGTATTTATAACAGATAAACAAGTTAATTTTTTCTTACAGGGTAGCTTAAAAATGAGAGATTTGGGAAATAAACTAATAGGGAATTCATAAACTATATTAATGTTGTGGGTATCAATAATACCCCATATTGTAATAATGGTTGGTGGGTTCCATAATCAGTCCATAATGTAAAATGTTCAATTCTACCAGTTTGTCGATATTTCAAGATTTGGGTACCCACATGTCCGTTGGACCATTAAAAGACGAGATAAAAAGTGGAGTCCCCACTTTCCCCGAATCCAGTTAGTGTAGTTATATTTCACCAACAACTTTAGTTGTGAGTGACCCAATACTACTTGGGAAATGTATAAATAAATCCCTCCTCTCCTCATTGCATTTTCTCATTTGAGGGTCTAGGATTTGAGGGATTCAAGCTCTAGTATATGCTCTTCTATTGCGTTACCTTAGTAATCTGCAGAATCAAAAGTTGAGTCTTCATAGAAAAAGATTCACCAAAATGTTACAAGGTTTTTTAATTTGATGAAAAATTTGCCAATTTTTTATATTATTTAATTATTCAGTGAAATATTCGCCAAAATTTTACAATATTCTGTAATAGAATGAAAGATTATCCAAAAAATTATATATACATATTATATTATTGATAAAATGGCCTTCTAATTTTCCTATATATTAGGGAGATTCGCCCATTTATTATACATATAAATTTCAAAGGTGTTCTTAAAATTATCCCTGATCAAGTTGTTTCATATAGATCTCCTCTTTCAGGTCACCATGGAGGAAGGAACTCTTTACATCCATGTTATTTAAGTCCCACCTTTTGGAAGCAGCAACTGCCAAGACTAGGCTGATGGAGTCCATTCTTGCTGCTAGAGAGAATGTCTCATTGCAGTCCAATTCATGGATTTGTGAGTATCCTTTTTCCACCAACCGAGCCTTATACTTGGTTGTGGTTCCATTAGATTCCATATTTCTCTCATAGACCCATTTGCACTCAACTAATTTCCTCCCTAGACGCAAGGAGACAAGCTCCCAAGTTTTGTTGTCTTGTAGCGAATCAAATTCCTCATCCATAGTTGCTTGCCATCTTGGATCATGGAAATCCTCCTTGAATGTTTGAGGATCTAATCCCATCATCATAAATCACCTCTCAGGGAGAAGTGGATGTGTACGGGACGGTGAAACATACTCATTCTGATATTGGGACCTCATTCTTCTTCTATCATTTGGATTCCCAACAACATCTCCCACTGCTTTAATGAGCTTCTGGGTCCATTTAGGTTGTTGAGATGGAATAGATGTTGGATCTATATCTATATACTATTGATATGAAATATCAATATCAATATCATGTTGATCTTCCTCGTCATCTAAATATGAAATATTAGACAATAAATTTGTATCTGCAAATGAAAATAAAGGAGATTCGATACCTTTATCTGCTTCGAATGGAAGTTGAGTTTGTACTGAATCTGAGTATGGCATGAAGTGTGATAATGCATATGATTTGGAGGCATAGATTGAAACACCTTTCGATATAATCTTCCCAGTTGAGATATATGTGATCTCTACTGATTCGGGGCCAAATACCACTCGCTTTGGTGAGCTAATGTGAGTCATATGATATACATATAACAAATTTGTTGCAAGAGAGGGAACATAGAGTACATTTTTGAACTCTCCATCCCATATTTTAATAGAACCTCTCCTTGTTGCTAGGATCTGTGAGTTATCCCCCGTATGAGTGTTAGGTCCTCTTGAGAGATCCAAAGTGGTGAAGGATTCCTTAAAGGAAACCATGTGGTTGGATGCTCCATGTTGGAGACATTTACCATCATACACACTCTTTTTGGTCAAATTGTCCTAGTTAAACCACTATCCTAAGTATAATTGCATTAATTGAAATCAGTGGAGCATTAATTACCATCATCCAGTCACACCCATGCCTACCTACAGTCAAGGAGGCTAACTTAGCCTTCTCCTATAGTCAAGGAGGCTAACTGGAGCACTTCGGGGGTGATCTGAGTGATATTAATGCACCTAATGGCTAACTGGTGGTTACAATCAATTCAACCAGTCAATTAAGGTGCCTCCTCTCATTAAATATATTATTTAATGATTATTTATTATTATTTAATGATCTGGAGTCAACAGGACGCCTCCACCAACTTCTGATGGTCAGTTCAGCTTCAGTTAACTTCATCGGGGTTCATTGAAGTCATGGAGCACTAGAACTTGATGGTTGGCTTGCTATGACATGTGTTTGATCTCCTTCAGTTGAGATTCAGTCATTTATTGCACTCCGACTTCAGTTAGGGTTTGGTGAGTCAATTAGGTTTTTGGTCAAGTGGTTAATTGAGTGTGATTGAATGGCTAAGAGTCAGTTAAGCCTGACTCACTCACTGAATTCGAATTGTATCCTTAGGTATTCAAATTCTTCATGGATTTAAGCTATTGCTTGACATTGGTATTGTAACCATTCATTGTTTATTAAATATACAGAGAGGAAACCAATTCTGGTTCCGATTAACACCAATTCATGAGTATTTGTTAATTATTCTTTGATGATTTTGATTCCTAGTTCCTAGATCATGTGCAAGAATTAATATGATATCAGAGCATGTGGTGAGATGAAGGTCAATCTCTCAAAAACAATATTTTTGATACATTTCTCCATGGAAAGTGAGCAATAGCTCAAAATTCCAGCACTGCACCAAAAGCCAAGGCTTACCACTCAATATCCCAAGTAAAGAACTTGTTGATCAAGCTTGCTTGATTGACTATGCTGGGTGTGATGAAAGCCTAGAATGTGCAGGCTGTCTGACCTTATTTTTCCCTTTCTGTTTTGATTTTCAAGTTTCTACAGGTGAAGCATTCGCTACAGCATATCCAGATGGCCTCCCTAGTCCCTCTCTTGACTCCATACAATTTCCACACATGGAAAAATAAAATGGAGGTTCAATTGCGCTACAAAGGACTCCATAGAGTCACCATGGACACTGAAGTTGAGCCTGGATCGGCCATAGAAAAATCAAGATTCTTGAACAAGAAGGATGAAGCCTTCGGTTTCTTGTGCCTCTCTATTTCCGAAGACCTTCTCTTCCATCTTACGGATCTGAAGACACCGAAAGAAATATGGGACAAATTGGAATCTCTATATGGAAAGCATGATGACTTGAGAGTTTACCAACTCAAAAATGAACTCATGTCTCTCCAACATTCCAATTTCGAGACTCTGAATGATTTCTTTACAAAGTTCAATCATACTGTTTTCCTTTTGAAGCAATGCAAAGTGGAGAAGGTGGATGATCAGCTCATCCTAGCCATCCTCTCCAAACTCGGGGCTGATTATTTAGTTTTTGTTTCTACATTCCGTGCGGGGAAGCTCACAACCCCCGGATGGAAAATGCCTACACTCAATGCCTTCATTGAGTCACTAACTAATGAACATGACAAGCTTGTCCAGATGGGGATCATCCGATCTTCCCATGATCAAGCCCTCCATGTCTCGGGGCCCAAATATGTGAAAGGTAAAGGAAAGCAGCAGAAAAATCAGAAAACTAAATTTGATGCTCCCAAGCCTAGAGTTAAAAATCAACAACATGATGAATCTTCTGGCTCAAGGAAGAACAAAGGAAAAGGGCACAATGGGAAAGAAAAATTCAAGTGTTCTTACTGCAGGAAGGGTTTTCACCCTAAACATGCCTGCATGAAGAAAAATCTTGATGAAGCAACCTCTCTCCTTGAGAGGAATCACATCAATCTTCCGGAGAGCTTTCGGAGGAGAGATCACCAAGATCGGGAACCACAACATGAGAAAGGTCATGCCCTCATGGCAAGCACTTCGAAGTCCAAAGCACTGGTGATTGATAGTGGAGCTTTGAATCACATGATGGCTGAAAAAGACTCCTTTTCATCCTTGAAGACCAGCAAATCCATCCCCATCCACATGGGAGATGACTCCACCATCATTTCCGAAGGACAAGGTACTGTAGATCTACAAAATGCTTTTTTTTCTAATGTTTTGTATGTACTGTCTCTAGCAGCAAATATCCTTAGTGTCTATCAGATGACACATATAGAAATGCCTAAGAGTGTCTCTTTCATCCCAAATGATGTTGAGATAATAGAAATTGCATCCGGGAAACTCATTGCAAAAGGCCTTGCAAATCATCATGCAAAATCCTACGAGTTCTCTCACTTTGTTGCGGATGCAAAGCCCACCGCTCTGCTAACTCATGGAAATGAGGTTAGTATGCTATGGCATGATAGGTTTAGCCATATTAATTTCAAATATTTGCAGCAATTACAGAAAAACTCCATGGTTTAAGGCCTCCCGGTCATCAAGGAAACCACGGGAGTCTGCAAGGGCTGTGTGATTGGAAAACACCCTGAGCACAAGTTCGATCGGGGGAAGGCAAACCGAGCTACAAGCATATTGGGGCTGATACATTCTGATATCAGTGGTCCAATGCCTATCACATACATGAATGGATCAAGGTACCTCCTTACCTTTATTGATGATTTTTCAAGGTATACATGGGTTTTCTTTCTTAAAAAGAAATCAGAGGTATGTGAAAAAATTTCTGAATTGAAGGCCTTGATCAAAAATGCCTCTGGGCTTAAGATAAATATATTGAGATCTGATAATGGAGGGGAGTATGTCAGTAATGAGTTTCTATACATTTTATCCCAAAGTGGTATTCAGGTCCAACATTCAATTCCCTACACTCCCCAGCAGAACGGAGTAGCGGAAATGAAGAACCGGTCTCTCAAAGAGATGGCCACCTGTATGTTGGAGTCAAATAAGATTACTGCAAATTTGTGGGCTGAAGCCATGCATTCTGTAGAATACATTCAGAACAGGGTTCCACATTCATCAGTGAAAGGAAAGACTCCTTTCGAAGCATACTTCGCACACAAGCTAGATGTGTAGAACCTACGAGTGTTTGGGTCCACTGCATGGGCCCGGATTCCGCTTGATAAAAGAAGGGCTTTGCAACCGCGGAGCATAGAATGCTTGTTTATTGGGTATCCTAATGAATCTAAAGGATTCAAGCTGTTGTATATCAAGACCAAACAGATCATCATCGAGAGAAGTGTCAAGTTCGATGAGCCTCTTCAGGAGGTCGAACTAGTGAAGGAGAAAACTACTGAATTTCCTTCCTATTCCACTGAATATTTGGATGATGAAATTGGGGGTGATGACCCTGATTTGGATCCTTTGATTTCTGATATCAGTGTGTATAAATCATCAGATACTGAATCAGAACCTGAAGTGCAAAATCATCTTCCTACATGGGCCCAAAATATACTCTCCTCCGCAGGAGACAACATTGGAAATCTGGATGATCCAAGGAGAACCCGGTCTGATTTCCAAAGAGCAGGTATTGCGCTCTCTTGTTCTGATTATTTGCTGTTCAAAACTTGCTATTTGATGATTATTTCAGATCCAAAATCCTACTACCATTCTTGGAATGATCCGATATGGCAAGTTGCCATGGATGAAGAGATGAATTCTCTTCAGAAAAACACTACTTGGGAGCTAGTTTCTCTTCCTCCGGGAAGGAAATTGGTTCAATGCAAGTGGGTGTTTCGGAAAAATGATGCTTCTGATGGAAGAACCTGAAAATATAAGGCAAGGCTGGTATAAAAAAATTTCTCTTAGGTCCAAGGAGTGGACTACCATGAGACCTTTGCACCGGTTGCAAAAATGGACTCCATCCGCCTTATTTTGGCCATTTCCGCATCCAAGCACTGGGAGGTGCATCATATGGATGTTAAGTCAGCCTTTCTACATGGATAACTTCATGAGGAGATATACATGAAGCAGCCTTAGGGCTACATCACTGATCCATCTTTGGTTTGCAAGCTAAAAAAGTCACTATACGGGTTAAAACAGGCCCCAAGAGAGTGGTATTCCAAGATGGATGCCTTCCTTCTCTCGCAAAACTTTCAAAGATGTAGATCAGATCCAAATGTGTATTTACAAAAGAATTATGGTCATATAATTATCATTTTTTTATATGTTGATGACTTACTGATCACAGGTAGCACAATTGCCTCCATTTCAACCATCAAAACTGCTCTCCACAATGCCTTTGAAATGAGTGATTTGGGGCTTCTAAAACAATTTTTGGGGCTCGAAATCGAGAAAAAATCTGATGGGATTATGGTCACTCAGTCCAAATACATTTCATACCTATTAGTCAAGTTTAACATGGCTGAATGTAGGCCTGCACCATTCCCTTTCCTTTCAGGGATCATCCTTGAAGAAGGAAAAAACACACCTCCCATGGACTGCACTATCTATCGACAGCTGATTGGTAGTTTGTTGTACTTGAAAAATTCTAGGCCTGATATTTGTTATACTATGAATGCTATATCAAGATACATGTAGTAGCCTCATGATCTTCATTGGAAGGCAGCCAAGAGGATCCTCCGGTACATTCAGGGAACCAGGACCTACGGCATTCACTATGCTGCAGACTCTAAGCTAGAGCTGGTTGGATACACAGATTTCGATTGGGCGGGTGATTCTATTGATCGGAAGTCAACTTCCAGATATGTATTCATGTTTGGTGGTGGCCCTATTTTCTGGTCAAGCAAAAATTAGGCTGCCATAGCACTATCTTTAGCAGAGGCCGAGTATCGAGGAGCGGTGAATGCTTGCATCCAAGTAGTTTGGTTGCAACACATTCTTTCAGAGTTTGGTCTTGGTAGTACTTTGTCCACTGTCCTCTTTTGTGACAACCAAAGTGCTATTAAGATATCCATAGATCCAGTTACCAAGCAGAGGACCAAGCATGTAGAGATTCACATGCACTACATTAGGGAGCTAGTGCATGACAGGACCATCATTCTGCAATAGTGCTCGACTGATGAGCAGATTGTAGACATATTCACCAAGAGGTTTTCAGAAAATAAGTTCACTTACCTCCGTTCACTATTGGGGGTGAGTTCATCAGGGTGATCCAGACTACTTTCAGTGTTCAGCTTGAAGGGGGGGTTTTCCCACTGGTTTTTTGCTCTTTTCCTCACTTAGTTTGTTTTGAGCATTGTTTTAGTTTCAGCATTTTATAGGGTGACCTATGGCCTTAGTTGTCGGGGCCCTAGCATTTTTATGCATCTATTTTTTCTAACTCTTCCTGAGTATAGCTTAAGGGGGGGTGTTGGAGACATTTACCATCATACACACTCTTTTTGGTCAAATTGGCCTAGTTAAACCACTATCCTAAGTATAATTGACATTAATTGACATAAGTGGAGCATTAATTTCCATCATCCAGTCACACCCACGCCTACCTACAGTCAAGGAGGCTAACTTGTCCTTCTCCTACAGTCAAGGAGGCTAACTGGAGCACTCCGGGGGTGATCTGAGTGATATTAATGCACCTAATGGCTAACTGGTGGTTACAATTAGTTCAACCAGTCAGTTAAGGTGACTCCTCTCATTAAATATATAATTTAATGATTATTTATTATTATTTAATGATCTGGAGTCAACAGGGCGCCTCCACCAACTTCTGATGGTCAGTTCAGCTTCAGTTAACTTCATCGGGGTTCATTGAAGTCATGGAGCACTAGCACTTGATGGTTGGCTTGCTATGACATTTGTTTGATCTCCTTCAGTTGAGATTTAGTCATTTATTGCACTCCAACTTCAGTTATGGTTTGGTGAGTCACTTAGGGTTTTGGACAAGTGGTTAACTGAGTGTGATTGAATGGCTAAGAGTTAGTTAAGCCAGACTCACTCACTGAATTCGAATTGTCTCCTTAGGTATTCGAATTATTCATGGAGTTAAGCTATTGCTTGACATTGGTATTGTAACCATTCATTGTTTATTAAATATACAGAGAGGAAACCAATTCTGGTTCTGATTAACACCAATTCATGAGTATTTGTTAATTATTCTTTGATGATTTTGATTCCTAGTTCCTAGATCATGTGCAAGAATTAATACTCCATAATCTATTAAATAATCCTTCGACTGAGTGAGGCCTGCCTTCAAGGCATCTCACCTCTCATGATATTCTATCAGTTTTCCAGCATCAGAATTATTTGTTCATTGTGGAAAGGCAATATTGTTCTGTTCAAGGAGTGTTGACAATTGGTCGATTGTCTTCTTCATGCACTGACTCTCTATATGAAATCCTCTCATATAGTAGGGACACTTAATCTTCTCGAATTTCTTCTTTTTCTTGGAACCTAAGGCTCCACCAGAATATTGTTGATTCTCCTTTGGATTCAAATCAATGTTTTTGGTCTCCTTCCCTTTGTGCTTCCCTCTTGTTTGTTCATGGTTTGAGTCTACTACTAAGAGTGCTTGATTCTTGGAGGTTTGAATCACTCCCATTTGAACCAATTCATCTTACTCTTGTATCAAGGACTCAACAAAAGAATCTAGAGAAGGCATCTTCCAATTTGGAATTGAAACTCTTCCGGAATGGAATGTAGAGACAAATACTGAGAACTCTAATCCAATCATGCTCAACACTAACAACACAAGATTCTCACCTTTCCTCTCTATTCCACATTGTTTGCATTGTAGTACTAGTGCTTTGTACTTTGTAAAGAATTGGTGAATAGTCTCGAAAATGATGGTTTGAAGTGCAATGAGCTCATTCTCCATAATATGCCCTCGAAGCTCATCTTGTTTTCCAAACAAATATTCAATCTTTTCCCAAGATTCCTTTGGAGCCTTGATACCCTCAATATGGAACAAAAGATATCGGGAGAAGTGAATTCACATGAAGCCGAAGGCTTCATCAAGCCGATTCAAAAACTTGTTCTTCTCAACATATTATTGGGGCTCAAATTATCTTCCCATTTTCATCCTAAATAGGCCTCTGTTGTGCAAGGCTACCTGCATATCTTCCCTCCAATGAATGCAATTGAAGGGTATAAGGATTTTGGGTACGAGAGCTAAAGAATTATCCATTTTTATGTATGCTAATCAATAAATTCTTCAAGAAGCTACGTAGTTACCTACAAAGAACACTACAAAACCAATTCAATTCACAATCATATGTCAGTACAAGACTTTCCAACTCGACATGTGCACTTTCTCAAAGTCCGTCACACCTGCAGAGACTTCTCTAGACAGAATCCAAAGTTAGCAAGGCAATAATTACAGGAATAATATGGAGAATCAACAGCTTCTAGTGGAAAATCGAGGTTAGACAAAGTTTTCTAGTAGCTTGAACATGGCTTTGATACCATGTTAAATTTGTGAACCATTGATTTACAGGAAAATATGAAAGTTGTAGGAAGGGAATTATGAGGTGGAATAATAAAAAAGATTGTACACTGAATAGGAAATTCATGCCACAAATTTCAGATAAATTGGACAAGAATTGCTCAGATAATCACAACATTAATCTACATTCATTAATTAATAATACAATGATTATACAATAAATAGAATTCAAATATTGTGTATAGGATTTGAATCTACCCGCTTGAGCTGACTGAATAGCTAACTCAGTGTGTCTAAATCACTATTGGAGCTCACTAGTCTAACTTCGAATGTCTAAATCAGTCTACAATCATTTAACTAATGAGGTAGGTGGTAAAAAGGCACCACTCTCTCTTCATGCATGAAAAAATGGTGCTAGGCTAACTAAAAGTGATCTAACTAGAGGTTAACTCATCATAATTGCTTACCAACTGATGGAGTCTGTCGATGGCACTCAGAGTGGGATCCTATAATGTGGAGATTTCTCCCAGAGGCACATAAACTCATGTATGCACATGCAGTAAGTGGAATATAACCTCTAGGTGTGTCCACCACACTCTAGTATAGTAATAATAACTCCCTAAGTTAGGAAAAATGACCAAATAGCCTTATATTGGACAAAGGAGGATTAATTAATCGTAACATGGGACCATGGAGAACAATTGTTTGAGCTCCATAATCTGATATAGCTTCCAAAATATCCAATGATTCACAAAAATTAATATCAGCAAACTCATAAGAAGAAAATTACATAGAATCCCTAGCAGTAAATTTGAAAGAGACTTGAGGTGCTTGATTTTTCACACCAAAATTGTTGAGATCAGTTACAAACATAACTGATATGCGGCCTTGAAAATCTAACTTAAAACCAAATAAGGTGAGATAATATCCAAGAATGTGGAACAAAATTTCCAAGTGGGCCACTGAGATGGAAAATGCACAATTTTCTCCTTCTTCAACAAAACTTTGTTTATCGGTGCAAGTGATCAAGCAGGAATCCACTGGAAGAATTGGATATTCGAGGGTGAATGGATCACTTCCAAAATATGATAGTTATTCCTTAACATCCAAAATATCACTTCTATGCACACCAGTAGCAAGATTGGAGAGAGAGAAATCAAATTTCTCTACAACTCCTTTAGTAGTCACTGGCAAACTTTGCATGGAATTTAGGATAGAAGAATCACCGGAGAATGACCGAGTGGGATGGAAGAATATTTTTTCTTCAACAATGGAGGTTTAAATATCCTCTTCTAAAGCAACTAAATGAAAACATGAGAAATCATATTTCTCAAAAACTTCGATAGCAGCAGCAGAAGGAGTTTCATGAAGGAGACTTTCACAAATTTGAATTGAACGAGCAATTTCTTCATCTTGAAATTTTTGTACCTTCACAAAAATAGAAAGAAAAATTATGTAAGGCAAATCAACCTATTCTTTGATAATGAGGACAATATATGGAGCATCAATGGAAGTATCTGAGGGATATTCGAATATCCTAACCAATATTTGATACCATATTATATTCTGACAGACATATCTTGGGACAGAAATACGTCTTCACATAGATTGCACAAGAAAAATATAGAGAAGAATAATTGCTATTACAAAATGAGTTGAAGAACAATATGAGAAATATTCCATACAATAATAATTTCATTTGGGTGAATATATAATACAATGATCAAGGAATAATTCAAATACCTGAAGAGGCAGTTGAATCTACCAACCTAGACTGACTTAGGAGCTAACTCAGTGAGGGAAAATCACCACTAGAGCTAACTAGTGCAACTCTAGATCACTAAAATAGTTAATAACCAGTTAACTGAAGAAGGTATGTGAAAAAAGGCTCAAAACTAGTTAAATGAAGAGTGTAGGTGAAAAAAGGTGCCTATGTTCCCTTGAATCAAGGAAATTGACGCTAGACACACTGGAAGTTATCTAACTGATCGGGATCAAAGCAAAACTGGACAAAACTGAATACCTATTGGAATCAATTGTTGGACACTACTGGTGACACTTTGAGTGGGTTCCTAAATTATAGGGATTGATCCCTAGAGCACCAAAATGCATGCAGACATGCGTAGTAAGTGGTAGATGTATCCCCCATGCACTAGTGAAGTGATGAAGACCTCTTAAGCTAGGGGAAAAAAATAGACTTATGTGGTCAAAGAGAGGATTAATAGTAATCCTAACACCCCCCTTTAATCCGACCTTTGGACAACCTGGGCCTTGGTAAATAAGACCAAAGGTCACCCATTACAATCTAGATGTAAAAAATTATTTATTCATGTAAAATGAGGAAAAAGGGAAAAAATGCATGGGGAAAATACTTCCTCAAAAATGGACATGAGGTACACCAAAAAACAAACTGCTCCAAATCCAAGTAGGTTTGTACTTGATTAGATGTCTGGAGGGATATTCTTCTTGGGAAGAAGAGGAATACGCTCAACTTGATCATGAACATAGACAACTGCTTAATAGATTATGGGACCATGTAGAGCAACTGAGATAATCTGATAAAAGAGAAAAAGTGAGTGCTCATTTAACTTGATCTTGAAATCAGGTTCAAATGAGTCTTGATGTGCTTGATACTTCGAACTATGTGAAGTAAAATAAGCTACAAATTAGAGGAGCAAGCATCCAAGCGAATGCAAGAGGTCTCCATCTTTTCAAGCACTGTGAGGAGATGAGCATGTGATCGAGTAGGAAGGATGGGGAGGCATGGTACGATGGAGAGAAAAGGATTGAGCTCCATAATATGATATAGCTTCCAAAATATCCAATGATTCAAAAAAAATTATATCAACAAACTCATAAGAAGAAACTGACATTAATCCCCGACAGTAAATTTGAAAGAAACTTGAGGTGCTTGATTTTTCACACCAAAATTGATGAGATCAATTACAACCATAATTGAGAGGCCTTGAAACTCTAACTTTGAACCAAATAAGGTGAGATAATATCCCAGAATGTGGAACGAAATTCCTAAGTGCTCCATTGAGATGGAAGATGCATAATTTTCTCCTTCTTCAACAAAACTCTGTTTATCGATGCAAGTGATCAAGCAGTATTTCACTGGAAGAATTGGATATTTGAGGGTGAATAGATCACTTCCTAGATCTGATATGTCTACCATAACATCCAAAATATCACTTCTTTGCACACCAGCAGCAATATTGGAAAGAGAGGAATCAAATTTCCATTCAGCTCCTTGAGTAGTCACTGGAAAACTTTGCACAGGATTTAGGACAAAAGAATCACTAGAGAATGACTGAATGGGATGGAAGAAGTTTTTTTTCTTCAACAATGGAGGTTCGAATATCCTCTTTTGAAGCAGCTGCATGAAAACATGAGAAATCAAATTTCTTAAAAACTTCAATAAAAACAACAGAATGAGTCTCATCAAGGAGACTTTCACAGATTTGAATTGAATGAGAAATTTATTCATCTTGAAATTTTTGTACCTACACAAAACTAGAAAGAAAAATTATGTAAGACAAATCAACCTCTTCTTCAATAATGAGCACAATATATGGTTCACCAATGGAAGTATCCGAGGGATATTCAAATAGCCTAACCAGACTCTGATACCATATTAGATTCTAATAGACCGATCTTGGGACAGAAATAGTCTTCACATAGATTGCACAAGAAAAATATAGAGAAGAAAAATTCCTATTACACAATGAGTTGAAGAACAATATGAAAAATATTCCATACAATAATATTCACATTATGGGTGAATATATAGTACAATCATCAAGGAATAATTTGAATACCTGAAGAGGCACTTTAGTCTACCAACCTAGACTAACTTAGGAGCTAACTCGGTATGGGAAAAGTGCCACTAGAGCTAACTAGTGCAGATCCATATCACTAAAATAGTTAATAACCAGTTAATTGAAGAAGGTAGTGAAAAAAGGCTCACAACCAGTTAACAGAAGAGGGTAGGTGAACAAAGCCACCTATATTCCCTTGAATCATGAAAATCGGCGCTAGAGACAGTGGAAGTGATCTAACTGATGGGTATTGGAGCAAAATTGGACATGACTAAATACCTACTAGATTCAACTATTGTACATTTCTTGTGACACTCCGAGTGGGTTCCTAAATTATAGGTATTGATCCTTGGAGCACCAAAATGCATGCAGAGAGGCGCAATAAGTGGTAGATGTCTAGTAGATGTTCTCCCATGCACTGGTGAAGTGATGAAGACATCCTAAGTTAGGGAAATAAACAAATAGACTTATGTGGTCAAAGAGAGGATTAATAATAATCTTAACAATATGTGGGTCAAGTCTTGTGCACTCACATGTCCACATAAAACATGCTAGTGAAGCTTCCAATCATATGTGGCACGCGCATTGTACACACGTTTTCTACGAAGCATAGCAAAAAATTGAACGTTGGCCCAAAAATGGTTAAAAATTTGCAAGTATGGTGATTTTATGGTGTGAAAGGGAGCATGAGGATATGGATAGAGATGCCATGCATGACCCACTGACCCTGAATTCCCTACGCTAGTGTGGGTCACTCAATTTTTTCCGTACAACAAATATGCAGGCTCAACAGAGACTTTTTCAAACACTAGTGAGGTATTGGGATCCCAAACAAGTATTTTATCTTCAAGGTGAGATACTGGAAATCACCGTAGATAATATCTACTTTATCACAGGTTTATCGCACCATGGAGTTGTCATGATCTTAACCAGTTCGGGTCATGGTGTTGGTGCATTGAGTGTGCAAGACTATGTGAATACCCATTGTGTGTCAGGAGCAAAAAAATCCAGCAGTCAAATTTCTATTGGGAAAATCGTAAGTTTTCCATTTAAATTCATTATGACCACCATTACATGGATCGTAGGTGTGGAGGGATTACACTTGGCTACTCACAACCACATGCACCTTGGTGTAGAATTCTTGTGAAACGTATTCTTTTATTGGTGCATCGGTCTTGTTCTGAATATGAAGAAACAACTCAGTGACTGCAAGTTTGGTAAGAAGAATAACTTTGGCTATACTAGCATTTTGACTACATTTTTCTTTGAGCGGGTTTTGGCTTTGAGCCCTAGAGTGACCCTCCCACACCGTCATCCTTGAGATCCTACACTTACCTGGTGGGGTGATTTCTTAGTGAGGCAGGGGGTTGGATACATCAAACATGGGTATTATGATGACTTTCAGGCATGGTGGAGTCTGCAGGTTCTTGCTTTTGAGTGATTTCCATATGTAGGACTAGACTTTTGTGGTGATCGTGAACTCATTCTTCCTCCAGGAAAAGCATGGGGAGATATTGGTACATTTTGAAATTTTATATATTCAATTTTTGTGATTTTTATAAGTAAATATGTACACATATGTAAATCTATGAATCTAATTCTATTCATAATGTTTGATGCATATATTGGACCAGCACGACCAGATGGTCACCCTAGGATATTTGTACGACCGACCAAGGCAGACGGGGTTTATGCCATGCTTAGAAATCTTGAGGGAAAGATGGCTTGGCTGACTCATGGAATTCCTACCCTCCGGATGGATAGGATTTTGATAGAGATGCAGGAGCATGTAGTGGGGGTGCCCCCTGCATGGTTGAGATTGCTCTGGAAGGTGTCTAGATCTTTCCTTTATTACCAAGAAGTAGTGGAAAAAGTAGCTAAGGCTCCAACCTCTCCTTAGTATTTTGTAGCATCATGAGGGATTATGATCCCAGTTTTGTTATTTTGATATGTATTTATTGACTGGATACATGGACTTGAATTCAATTTCTATGTTATGGACCTATTTTATATATATATATATGTATGTATGTATGTATGTATGTATGGCGAGTCATATTTACATGTGTTTGTAATGTATGTATGATTATATTTTAAAGTGTATGAGATAAATGCCAGTTGAGAGCATAGTTTGCATATGCATCAGTTAATGTATTTTGATATCTTGAAATCTGTTTATATGTAATGTAATCAAAATGTATTTCAAGTAATCAAATCTTTAAAAACTGACGAAGTAAATAAGGATTCATCACTCGATAATCACCATTAAGTTGAGATACAACTAACTGAGACTCAAGTCTAACCTCGAGACACGAAATACCATGAAAAGCAGCATCTCGTAGTATATCTATGACGGCGCTATATTTATCCATGTTGTTAGTGGCATGGCCTAAACAAGCACCTCATGAAGAAACTAGTTGTCATGCTAGTGAATAGATAACCCGAGCGACTGAGGCAAGATTGCAAGTATGATGGCTAGTGCCATCAGCAAATCCTATGAAATTCTTAGTAGACATCTAAAACACAACCAAAATTAAATGAGAAACACTACAACAAAGAGAACAATCTACAAATTGTACAACTATACACAAGAAAAAACATATATCCTAAGCGTAATACGTTTTTAGGTAGAGCCCATTTCAAGGCTCCTGCAGCTTGTTTCCATCGTAATTCACTAATTCTTATGCACCTTTCTTTAGAACTTTGGACACTATGTAGGGTCTGAGCCACATCGAATTAATCTTACCTGAACTTAAGGGTTCCTTGTCTTGGGCATAGACTAAACCAAGGTCTCCCTCGGAGAAAATTCTAGGTTTAATTGATTTATTGTACTGATTATTTACCCGATGTTTATGTGCTTCATTTGTTGTGAGCACATCTCTGCGTTGTTCATCTAAATATTCTAAATGCAACAAACCTTCTTCTAAATATGAGTTCTCAGGTAAAAAATGTATAGTGATCTTTAACGATGGTATTTCACATTCAATAGGAGTGACTTCATCCACCCCATGAACAAGTTGGAAAGGCAAAAAACCTGTAGTAGTTTTGACAGTAGTTCGATATGCCCAAAGTGAAAGGAAAATCATTATGTGCAAATTAGACCTACTAGTGTTGATGGTCCATTTGAGAATGGTTTTCAACGTTTTATTAACAACTTCCACATATCCATTCGCTTGCGGGTAAAATGAACATTAATGATCTGTCTTAAAACCAAGCATATTAGCTAATTCAGTCATCATCTTATTCTGAAAATGAGTTCCATGATCAGTCACAATCTGATTTGGATTACCGAAGCTAGCAATAATTTGATTGGATACAAAATAAGCTATAGTTTTACCATCATCCTTTAAGATAGGCATTGCCTCCACCCACTTAGTAAAGTAGTCAACAACAATAATGATATATTTATGCCCCCAATCAAAATTGGGTTGCATGTCATGAATTCCACCCCCCACTTGGCAAAGGGTCCTACCACTATGATGGGAAATAGAGGAGTAGGGTGTGACCACATTTTTTTGGTATAAAGATGACAATGATGACAATGCTTTACAACCTCCATGCAGTCTTTAAAGATGGTGGGAAAAAAATAACCAACACGTAAAATACTCTAATCTATTTCCAACCCAGATAAATGATCCCCACATGCTCTGCTATGGGCATCATTCAGGATTGGTTTGGACTCTTCATGAGTAAGACAACGACGCAAGATTGAATCTACCCATTTTCTATATACCGTATCACCAATGATGAGGTAGGTTTTTACATTAAGACGTACTTTCCATTGTTCTTCCTGCAAGGAGGTTGCAAGACACTTCAGAATATAAAGATATACCAAGGTATCTCCATCCCAAGGATCAAAGGTTGAAATTAAGAAGACGTATTCATCTGGAAATGATTCATCCTCTATCATAGAATTTTAGTCACTAGGGAACACAGAAATAATCTCTGCAAACACCAAATAATTTTTTCAACTTAGCATATTGAAAATCAAGGTCAAACTCCTAGAGTATGACAATCCATTTGTTGAATTCCCCCCCAACTATATGTTGATATAAAACATATTGGAATGGATTTACATCCGCAACAACGGTGGTTGTTCGTATAAAAATATAGTAACGTAACCTCTGAAAAACATATACCGCTGCTAAAGCCAATTTCTCAACATGTGAATAGTGAAGTTCAGGTCCTATAAGAACTCAGTTGAGGTAATAGATGGCATGCTCCTGGAGTTGATAATCTTCTGAACCAGCACTATGCCAACCGTAGAATCAGATGTAGCCAGATATAGTATAAAATCTTTAGTGTAATCTGGGAGACACAGTAAAGGGGATGACAATAATGATTTTTTAAGGGCCTTAAACAATTATTGTACATATTCATCCCATAGAAATGGGGTGTCTTTTTTAATTAGATGCATGAAACCTTTAGTAATTTTGGTGTAATTAAATATGAAACTCCTGAGAAAATTGTATTTCCCTTGTAGACTTTGAAGTTGTCTGATTGTTCGAGGAGGATGAAGATTTATAATTGCCTCAACTTTTAATGGATCGACTATAATGCCTTTGTTGGACACAATAAATCCTAACAATCATCCTGATTCGACACATAATACACATTTATGGGGATTTAAAAAGATCTTGTAGTGTCTACATTGTTAAAATATTGACCATAAATGAGCTGGATGATCTTTTCTCTTGCAAGAATGTGCCGAGAGATCATCTAGGTAGGGTTCAACTATATATTTAATGTCATGGAAGGAGAAATTCATGGCTCGTTGAAAGGTATATCCAATGTTTTTCAAACCAAAGGGAATTTTCTTATACGCAAAGGTACCCCAAGGACAAATAAAAGGTTTTATGTTGCTCTTCGAATTTAATTTGGATCTGATTATACCTCGAAACACCATCCATAAAGGAAAATATTTCACTACCAGTATATGCGTCGATTATCTGGTCAATGAACAGTGTAGGGTGGTTATCTTTAGGACACACTTTATTTAAATCTCTGAAATCATTACAAAGGTGGATAGTCCCTTGTTTCTTATCGATTGGGACAGGATTGGATACCCATTCCATCAACGAAATACAATATATGAACTCATGTTTCAAGAGCATTTCAACTTCATATTTAACAATTGTTTCCTTCTAAGGATTGAAAAGATGTAGTTTTGTTGAACATGTTTAATGTTAGGATATGCCCTTATTTCGTGTTCAACGATGGACGGGTCTATACCTGGAATCTCCTCATATGACCAAGAAAAAACATCATAAAATTCCTTTAAAAGGTGTGTGTAAATGGTAATCTCTTCAGGTGAATAGTTTGCTCCAATATGAACATTTTCCACGACACTAGGTTTGGTGGAGATATTGATCGGTCTTGTCTGGGAAAAAATTTCCATGTTCACCTCAGAAAACACCCCTTCTTTCAGTAAAGGATTCACAGGATGATCAACATCTTCACAAAGTCTCATGTGAAACTCTAAATTCTCTATTCGACTCAGGTCGGAAGGAAATAATACTTGTGATGCATATCTTTGCAAATCTTCTCAGATCCTATCATGGCTTCCAGTATGGATTCATCTGATGGTAAAACCATATATAATAAATCATAAGAAAATGTATATTTCAATTTCGATGCAGACAAATAGCCTTCATCCGACTCCTCGAAGACACAAGGAGTTGCAGTGGAATCAACAGCAGTGCCATATTGAGATTGATAAGCGACTTCTACTGCAGATAAGGGAACTTTTGGTTCAACTTGTGAGGGTACGATCCATGGTTCGATCCAATTCGAAAGTGAAAATACTTCCTTGGATGTAAGAACTATGTTCCCCACACTAGTTGTTCAAATATAGTTTATAGGGGTGGTCAAATCAAAAGTGACCATAAGTGAAGCGTACATCCCTACTCCTAAACTGTCATTCGCTGGGAAGGTCTAATCAACTAGTGGAATATTAGATTCCGATGTATCTGTACAACTTTTCTGGGTAAAATATATGTCCTTCTTGAGAGAACATAAAAACCCAAAAAATGGATGATGGGATTGCACACATGGCATAGGTCCAACTACTTCCCAAATTAAAATTACAATCTAACAGAGTGTCTACCACTTCAACTTCGACTGAAACCACTTCCCTTACTAATTCAATATCAAAAGAAGGCAGGATACCATGAGGAAGGAACGACCTTCTAACGAAAGCAGTAAGCAAGGTATTAGACAGAACCAAGTCATGAGAACCTAAGGCTTTCTAACATGATATAGCCATCACACAAGTTGATTGTTTATCCAACTTGCCTTGGATAAAAAATCATAGATGAAGGCAAGCATGGTTTGACATCAGACATGTGAAACTTAGTGACTAAACTTGTAGAATTTAGACTACCAATAGAAGCCATAAGCACATTACATTGTGAAGGAAAACTATGTAGCACTTCTAAAGCATACATGGAGAAGGGATTTTGGGCCAAACATTCCACAGCTGATTAGTTGGGATAATTTTGTGCATCAGGGTTGTGTGATTCCCTCTTGAAGACACATTTCGGTATCTTAGGCATATGATCAGTTAGTTTCTCAATAGAAAGAGGGGCCAACGTTTTGGCAATCTATTTATCCTTGTATGATGACTCAGGCTCATGGTTATTGTATCTTGTTTGGATTAAGGTATGGGATTGAATCATTTTAATGTAAGATTGATCAGATTAGGAAGCATTTTGAGTTCCCCCGACAGTATTAGAGCCGCTCGAAGTTGTGTTTTGTTCATTTGGGAATGGATCTTTGAGGACATGTTGAGGCCTGGAAAATCACAGGTAACAACAATTAGGGATTCTCCCCAATAAATGTTCCCAACTAGCCTGTTATTGTTTGGTGTGGGGAATCCGTCTAGTTTACGGTCTGACTACCGTAGGTCAAGTAACAAATTAAAGGTTTTACCGGTTATGGCCCGGTCCACCGTGTGTATTTTTAGTTTTTTGTATTTAAGTATGAAGTGCAAGTGC
Source organism: Pseudotsuga menziesii (assembly GCA_001517045.1). Taxonomy (NCBI): domain Eukaryota; kingdom Viridiplantae; phylum Streptophyta; class Pinopsida; order Pinales; family Pinaceae; genus Pseudotsuga; species Pseudotsuga menziesii. The sequence continues at coordinate 243,769 of LPNX010837992.1, forward strand.
CTATCTAAAAATGCAGATGGTGGACCAGGTCATAAATGGTAAAACCTTTAATTTGTTACTTGACCTACGGTAGCCAGACCATAAACCAGACGGATTCCCCGCACCAAACAATAACGGGCTAGTTAGGAACGTTTATTGGGGAGAATCCCTAACTGTTGTTACCTGCGATTTTCTAGGCCTCAACATTTTTTGGCACTAGAAGGAGGGCAGCCAGTGCATGGCTGGTCGAGGAAACCCATTTTCTCAAAATTACTCCACCAGTGATAGTTCTGAAAGCAGTTTGTTTCCCAGTCCAATTCCTAAAGAGAAGGGTAAAGAGCATTTGTATTCTGTCGATAACAAAGTAGTTGATGATTTGAGAAGAATTACTAGGGAATATGCGAAGAAGATCGGTGCATTACTGATTATCCCTACCTTACCCAGAAGAGAATATCATAAGAAATCCTGCTCTATATTGGAAGACGCAGTGTTGGTTGGAGATTTTGAAGAACTGGTAGAAAAAGCCTTACAGGAAGTTGTTCAACCTCTGAATCAGTTGGACCTAGATACACCTTACTGTTCACCTGTTCATACCCCTATTCATTCACCACTTCATTCTCCACTTAGAATCATGTCTAATGTAAACGCAAATCAACCACCCAACCCACCAAATCCACCACCTACTTGAAGGGCTAGATCACCATTAAACCTAACACCTCCTTTGCACGATTTGCCTCAAGCTTTTGAGAAAATGTTTCCTAAGTTTGACCCAAGTGAAAATATTTTGGTAGATGATAATTTGCAAAGATTTTACTTGGCTATAGAAGGACTACGGGATGGAGAACATGAAGATGTAGTCTGCAGATTGTTTCCACATACCCTGAAAGGAGCAGCAGCCTCATGGTATTTTGCTCTGCCTACAAATTCAATCATAGACTGGGACACATTTGAAACAATATTAAGAAGTAAATATGCAGTCTAGAAAACTCATGTAGCTCTAATGAAAGGGTTATGCGCTTTGAAGAAAGAAATAAAGGAAAAAGTGCATAATTTTACTCAAAGGTTTGTTGCTTATCTTAAAAAAAATTCTGCAGCTGATAAGCCATCTGATAAAGTTCTGATTGAATACTATACTTCAGCTTTAGGGCCTGACTTGGCCATGTTTTCCAAGATCACAGTGAAACCTATGTTATCAAAAACTTATGAAGAAGCTGAGAGAGTAGAAGCTGAAAAAGAGAGCATAGAAGACTATCCTGTGCAGTCAGAAGAAAAAACTTTTGGTAAGAAAGCGTTGTTACTGACTAAGCCTAGGGATGAGCAATCACATGACTTTGAGGGGATGTTGAAGATGATGCAGAAGCTATCTAACAGAGTGATAGATTTGGAAAAAGAAAAGGACGCTCATAAAGCATATAAGCCTTACTATAAAAGGAGAGAAGACAACAATCAATCTAAACCTCCTCCACATAGTCCTGCATCAATGAATTTGACTGAGGTATGTATGGATAATTTTTGCACCTTTCATCAGCAACCCCATTCTAAAAAAAATTGCCCCCAATGAATAAATTCTATGACATTGGTGGTGAATCTTTTATTGGACTCTAAACTAACAGAAGCTGATGATGAGGAAGGAAAAGGTAATAAATCCACAGAAAAACAAGAGGATGATGCTCTGGTTTTATGGGACTGTGTCTCAATTTTTGATATAGAAGAGGAAGGTTCACTGAAACAGGAAGAAAAATCAGAAACAAATGTGACAACAAGAAGTCAAGGTTTGTTAAATAAAGACAATTCAATACTTCCGAAGATTAAGATATTTCAAGAGAATAGGAAGAAAATACAGAAGAACAACACAGCTGATAAAATACCTGAATTTACCATTACCAGTCAAGATCCAAAGCAAATCAACATGCCTGTTAAGCCTATTGAAGACAAGGTTGATGATGTCAAGAAAAATCTCAAAGCACTTGAGTTGGGGTATGATATTGTGGAGGACATTAAAAGGGCTAAGGCGAATATTTCATTATTTGAAATGTGTAATGTACCTCAGCATAAAGAAAAATTGTTAAAAGCACTGGAAGTACCAAAATAAAAGCTTCCCACTAACAACCAACCTGAAGAAGAAGAAATTGTTGAAGCAAGTGTGGGAGGTAAGTCTAGGTTTAAAACCCCACCATTTCTCTTGACTTTTGATATTTTAAACCATAATGTGCACAATTGTTGAGTAGACTCGGGGGCAGCAGTCAATGTTATTCCACTTTCAATCTGCAAGAAGATCAATGGACAACCTAAACCAACTACCTGGCAGGTTATTCAGCTAGACAGGACCACTGTGAAAGTAGTCGGGGAAATGGAAGATGTTATGATTCACCTGTCTACCAATGAAAAGGTATGTCAGTACATTGATATTGTAGTAGCAGACATACCTAATGTTTATGGACTTGTTTTGAATCGAGACTGGTCAGTAAGGCTAAATGGATACTTCGAATCAGATTGGTCACATCTATGGTTGCCTCATAAGGGAAGTCCAAATTAGATAAAAATATTTAGAAAGCCCCACATGAAGCACAATGTTACTCAATTGGAAGAAAAAAATGAACCAGTGAATTCTATGTTGGGAAATTATCTAATTGAGCTAGAACTGGGAAACTACCAAGCGGAAGAAGCTAGTAGTACACCAGACACCCAGCCCGATCTCCTTCGATTTTCACAAGCTGATGAGATTGATTGTAAAATAGTAGATGTATTTTTTTGTTCAAGTACAGTAGGATTAGATAATGGTTAGGCCTTTTCATTCAAGCCTAGCCCCTCAACTTACAAGTTGCCATATTTACAGGGGTGGGCAGAAAACTAACCAGTTAGTGGTTTAGTTCTCAAACTTTATTTTTCTTGATTTTTATTTCTTGATTATCTTGTACAAAAATAAACTAATTTGGTTGTTTATTTTTTGATTTATTTTATTTATGTTTGTTTTTAGTTATATTTTGATTGATTTCAATAAAAGAAGCAAACTTTTGGTTGCATGGAGAGCATCAGAATTCTGGATTAACTAAAATACTTGGTTATAACACTGTGTACTATTGATTTATCTGAAAGAATTTCTTCTATTTTAGCAGTTTTCCTAAATGGATATGAACACATTGAAGTCCTACTTAATCCTTGTAAAATAACTTAGGATCAAAAGGTCTGGAATACTATTTCGAGGCTCCATCCATCTCACATTTAAAAATGTCTTAGGGGGTGACAGCAAAAGACCCAAGGAAAGGAAGCAGGGTAAACATTATATTATATATAAATGATCCCATGCCAATAATTGAAAGCCAAAAGGAAAATAAGAGTCAAAAATCTCCTAAGAAATCAATATGTATGAAAACGAAGTACTGAACCATATGAGTACAAAATTGCCAAAGTTCTTCTCCATCCATGAGCTGAAAATTAAATACATCTCTCACACAAAAGGACACTATGGATAGAGGAGCCTGAATAAAAAATTCAGAAAGAAAGGCATGCAGGAGGAATCAAAAAGGACAAAAAATTCCAAAAGCACAAAAGTGCAAAATGGCATGGGAATGAGGAACAAACGAATATTTATGTTTACCATATGTTACAATCCTATGGTGTCCAAGCTGGGAGCTACCCGAAGACATAGGTAAAAATGAAATTCATATTCCTGGCCTCAAAAGAGTTATCTAGACTTTTAAATATTGGTTCCCATTACCCCTAAATTGGACTATCATCAATGATTAAAAGTACATACATCTGCCATTTGGAAAATCTAGACATCTAGAAGAATTCAACTTGTTGGTATTTATTGTCAAGCAGTATTTTACTTAAAGAGGAAATTGAATAGAGATATGTGTTCACTAGGTAGTCGTCAATTGTTGTAGCTGCAACTTTTTTCCCAATTTTCCCAAATTTTTTAAATTTTGGACCCTCCTTTTAATTTTATCTTTCCTGGGATTGTTTGGATTCCTTATTTCTATCTTTCCTCTACTACAAATTTGGATCTTTTGAGGTTGAATTGAGGTCAACTGTTTTCTTTCATTTCGGAAGATGAATGATCTAAAACTGCCAATGCTTTTGACTGTGGAACTTAACATTTTTTTTATTTTTTCGATGGTTTGGTTTTATCACTGTCAGAGATTTGTTAAAGATTGAGTCAGGGTTTTTGTTCTCTATGCCGCCATTGTTTTGGAGATGAAACAAACTAATTTTACTGCTGCACAACTTTAGGTCTTCCAAACACTTAACATTTTCGATGATTTTTTCCTGTTTCAATGATTTTTTCTAATCGCTATCGGAAGTCTATTGACGAAGGAATCGAGGCATTAGTCCTCTATGTCGTTGATGGACAGTCTTGTTGTTCGTCAATGCGAGTTATCTCTTTTGTTTTATTTTTTCAAAAAACTTTATATTTTTTATTGTCGGTGATTTTGACTTTATTGCTATCGGAACAATGTTTGACTTTGATCGGAAGGCTAGTCCTTTGTGTTGCCGACACGACAGCAGCGTTAAGATTTGACTCACTGATCCATAGTCCTTAGTTCTTCTGATTGCCAAAGTTTTCATTTGATCATGGAAGTGGTAGTCTGAATGCTTTCTGTCGTTGCAGTTGCATAGTGATCTATAGGCCCGATGTTTAGAGGTCTCATTTGTTGTTAGATGTGGAATCCGTCGATGTGTACACCTTAGAGCTTCCAATCGTCGATGTTTTATTTGGTCGTGGAAGATGTAGTCAGTACGTATTCCATAGTTGCGGCTGCTCAGTAAACTAACCATCGGACATATAGTTGTTCCATTCACCGATGAGGAGTTTGTCAGCCTGATGCTTAGTTTTTTCCCACTGGTGAGGGTTTTTCCTGCCATTTTTTGTGAGCTTTTACCCTATTTTATGGGCGATGAAGGTTTCTGTGTTTGATCAAGTTAGGTTTTTCGTGATGAGAACACAGTACAGGGCCTCACATTCGATGATTAGTTTTATTGATAGTGTGGTTTATGTTTTATTGAAAAGTTAGATGATCTTGAATGTAGTCCAGATTAATGATGAAGTTTTCGTTTTAACTGCAGACGGACTTAGAGGATTTTTTAGACCCAGCTTGGGGATTGTTGTTGCAAAGAAGATATGTCTAGAAGACAAAGCAGAAGAAAGGAGGCAACAGTGAAGAAGCAGAGATGAAGAAAGTAAGAGTCTAAGATCTCAACAGATCAATAGCAGCAGAGGCCCAAACTTGGGAAAAGTTCATCAGCGACCAAATTGGTCTCTCTTTATAAAAGGTGCTATTAAATTTTAATTTAATGTAACGTATTGTACAGCACTCACTAAAAGACAAAATTGTGAGAATGAACGGTTGGGGGGGAGCCCAAAGGTCACAGGGGGCAGCCCAAAGGTTTTGCTATTTTGTATAAATATAGGAGAGTTAGATGTAAGGGAGGACTTTTTCCCAGATAGATTTGTGAGAGTATGTTGTAAGAAGAACTATTTTTTTTTGCAATAAAGAATTACAAGTTTCTTGTTGGAGAAAGCTTGGTGGAATGTTTCAAATGTTGTGCTATGGATTTGTTGAATGTGAACTATTTTGTTTTCAGCTTGTGTCCATTAACTGTGAGATTGTTGTAACTCTTTGAACCTATGTTCTTGTTATGAATGCACTCTAGTTTATTCTATGAAATTTCCACTATGAGTAATGAAGGCTTTTCATAAACAATAAGCTATCTTGTTGTTCATTTATCTATTAATGTTCATGTGTTCTTAAATAAGTAACAGCTATCTGTGATTTTTCTTAATGCATGCACAGAAATACATTACTCATTGGTAAATGATAATCTTGCTCCCTATTGATAGGTTAGATAGTTAGTTTTAGTTTCTTGTTGTGTGTGATTTAGATGCAAGAGAGTTAAGACGAGAGGTAAGAACCTACGCATCACATTGTGACTGCTCCTCATATTCTCTATCAATCTACATTTTTAGATAGGCACTTGCATATCATACTTAAATACAAAAAACTAAAAATACACACGGTGGAACGAGCCATAACCGGTAAAACCTTTTATTTTGTTACTTAACCTATGGTAGCCAAACTATAAACCAGACGGATTCCCCATACCAAACAATAACGGGCTAGTTGGGAATGTTTATTCAGGAGATTCCCTAACTGTTGTTACCTGTGATATTCCAGGCATCAACATGACAACAAGTTGTTGTTTTAACAACTTTTGAGATTGTTCCATGTGGGGGCATTAATAAGTTTGGTGATATTCCTCGAAAATTTTGCAAGGAATTTTCACCTTTTTCTTTTCTTCTTAAACCCCCTCAGCATTGTTTGTGGGATTAAGTTCTTTTTTATTACCCTCTCCCTTCTTCCTTTGATTCTTCTTCCTAGTGGGTTTTTGAGTACCCTTCTAATTAGATCGTGTGTTATATACATTCGTGTTTTGAGTGGAGGGTGTGGAATCATTAGCTGCCTCTACTACAAACTACTTCACAGATAACTCATGTATTTGTTTAGCTAAATATTCTACAGTGGGTGTTTCGACTGAACCCACAATGTCGTTGGCATGTGGTCCAGGTTTCGGTTTCGTAAAGTTAGTATTTGATCTAGGTACATCCAGTATGATCTCGTAAAGAATATTATACTGAGTGTAAATCAAGTCAACCTACTGGATACTTAATATGGATTCTTCTTATGTGGTTGCTCCTGAAGTATAGGCGTATTTTGAAATATAAGGTAGTAGTGAATTCAAAAACCATTCTAGTAAAAATTCAGGAGGTGTGTTGGCCTTTATCAACCTCTTTCGCCTTCACCACTCTTGAATGTGATAAAAAATATGTGTGGCTTTTTTTTTCCTGAAAGTAGACAAAAGGTTTGTGTCGGCATCATACTGGCTAGGGAGTTGGAAGTGGTCACAGGAATACTTTTTCTAAATCATGAAAACTTTCATAAGTGGCAGACAAAATTTCAATATACCATTTAGTTGCCACGCCCATTAGAGTTCTTTGGAAACATTAGCCGATAGGATCATCATTCAGCGAATTAGAGGAGCACCTTATATTGAAGCTAGTGACATGGTGACCTAGATATTCACTCATTTTATTTCAAACTTTGTTATGTCCGAAGATAACTTGATTGGGACCGGTGGCCAACTCGCATCATGACGTACGGGATCATTCATTAATTCTGAGAGATATGGCAAGTTTAAAGTTGCCAAAAAAGGAAGACAGTGTCTAGACAGAATTTGAGTTTGAGTAGTTTGGTCGAAAGAAGTTCCCGAACCAAAATTCCTATGAGGTTGGTTGGGTTTCCCTAAGCCACCGACTATGAAGTGACAATAGTTTGAAATGGATTCCAACCATAATCTAAAGAGTTGCTTCCTTGGAGTGTACTATATTGAATTTGGTTATGTCTGACTTAAATAGGAGTTGTAGACATGGGAGTAGTATTCCTTCCCCAAATAATTAGAGAGAATAACTCCCAACTGGTACAGTCGAGGTTTGACCAGTATTTTGAAAGCTAAAACATGTAAAGGGATTGTGGCTTTCAGAATATAGACCCAATAAAGAGACCACAAATGGTGAGGAAGGACGAATATGTCCCCCATACCAAGGATAACCCTTAACGAAAGAGGCATGACTACTAGGATTATTTTGAAAATTTGGGAACATAGGAGAGGATGTTAAAGGTACAATAGGTATGCCGGTAACTATATTAGAAGACCCAGTAGTGATATTCACAGATACTGGAGGACTGATCACTCGAGTACTCGATGAAATAGAGTTCGCTAAAGTAAAATTCAAAGACACTACTGGTGAAAAGGAGTGTTTGGTGCTAGTACACTTACATGAGGAGGACACAATCCTCCTGATAACATGACTGATGTGGGAGTATAAATATCTCCTGATCCTTCCCATGTTCTTGCCTTGACAAAACCTGAAGTAACACCAATCTCGAGTTGACTGAACATAATTATTTCTCTAGAACTGAATCTTCTAAGTCAGTCAAAGGTAGGTTGAAATTTATTTCAAACTCTTTACCTTGTAGATCTTCAAATTCTACTAAAAAAGGATTAGGTGTAGTGTGTCTAATAAGTTCGGTTCCCCGCGACTTTCACTTATACTTGTTAATTCGAAAGAACCACTTGTGTTAACTCGTCACCTTCGAGGTGGCGATGGGGGCACCACTATAAGTGGTGCAAGGTCCTCTAACCTTTTTGAACTATGGAGGGATTGATCCTCCACTAATAATGACTTCAATCAAACACACCTAAGGCCAATCTAAAATACAAGTATTCCAAACAACATGCCACTAGAAAATTCCTAAGTATACATCCCAAACTGATAAAGATACCTTCCAAAGGGAATTTTGGGATGATGAGGGCCCAGAACTAACCAGTGAAGGGTGAAGGATAGTTACCCAAGGTCCACAACACAATCCCTTTGGGGTAAGAATTTGAATCACCAACCGCTTTTCCAAAGAGTTTCACAGGGTTTCCTCCCATATATTTCCTAGGTACAATGGGAATATCCTTCCACCATCACCCATGAAAGAGTTATAAATGTCAAGATGCTATAGATACCAAACTCACAAAGAGGTTCCGGTAGAACAGTCGTTATTCCAGCTAATGTGCATGGGTGGGGTAGCAGCTAAGCATGAAACTCAAACAACACTAGCATCACACGAGTCCAAGAGTAGTACTAAATGAATCCCTGAATGAACAACAACTCTGGTGTATTCTCAACTGAGTATTGGAGGGGTATCTCTGCAAATCAATCTCGCACGACATCATGCTTAACTCCTATGTTAGAGGAGCTTTTCGGTCCACCTATTTGTAAGGTTGGATTTCCTAAAATAATAGCCATTATGTTTCTTTAATAGTTTTGGGTGGTTTAAAAATGAATCCTAACCCAAAACATTAGGCTAAACTAGTGTGTGTTGTCCCTAAAAATAAAACTCACCAATATATTTTAATTATGAGTGTTTTTTTTAAAGGTTGTTAATTACTTAGAAGGAAGTGGTCGTGAAACTACTAGAATATTTAGATTCAATAAGAAAGTGAAGGATGTATGATGTAATAAGCTTCAAAAACAATGTTTTCACTTAATCTTATTTTTTGAAATAAATAAAACTAACTGTGTGATTCTACAAATAAAAACTTTACTTTTTTCCTTTTGAAAAATCAAAAACATGTGAATGCATCTAACTAATGCAACTAGAATAGAATGCATACAATTTGAATTTGTTTTAATTTTCTTCAAAATGGAATAAAAACAATGGATTATGAACATGATGTATGTTAGATGTGAATGCTTAAACAAATTAGACTCTAGACTAAAATATTATAAGAACATACCTCAAACAACTCAAGAGGCTTGAAAACAACCAACTTAGAAAGACAACGATGTTCTTAAGACAAATTTGTTCAACTTGGAAAAGAAGCATTGAGTCAATCAACCAACATCAAGATAGATACTTGTGTAGGGAATCAATAGGAGTTGATACACAGTGATCCAACACACATTCAATCCAAGTATAAACCAAGTAGCAAGACCAAAACCAAGTCTTCTTCACAAAATTTCACACCAAAAGACTCAAAAGAGCTTGCAATTCATCAAATATAGATACCAAGGTGTTGGAAACACACCAACAAGACTCCTGATAGAGTTTTGAACTCCCAAAAAATTGAAGGACAAACTGAAAAATCAAACCCAAACTTCACAACAAAAGTTACAGGAAAAAACGTGCTTGTTCAGTGAGAAACATGCATGTGACACGTGACTGTATAGGAGGAAAGTAGCATTTTTTCATAAAACTCGCAAGTGCAGATAGCTTGCACTCACGTTTTGTCCTAAAAATTCTCAAAAAATGGAATTAAAACTCAATCATACCAAAAATCTGGGTTGGAATCAGAAAGACATGAATTCTGCAAATTCAAAACAGAACCAAAGGCTATTAAACTAGAATAAAAACTTACAAGAAAACCCCAAAACAACCAATAGTCACCAATATGGTCATCACTTATGTTGTTAGGGAAAGTGTTCCTATGAATGGGGTAAAGAGGTCACCAACATACTGGGGCTACTAATCAAACTATGACAAATTGGATTCATATCTAAACCAAGCTTATACTAAGAAACAATGAAATAGATTTTAATGGATTGATAAAACATACCTTTCCTTGGAGGTCGGTCCTAGCTTCAAACTTTCTTCCAAGCTACTCCTCAATCAACTGATTCAATACTTTCAAGAGACAAACACCTTTCTCAAAGCACCTCTGGATATTGCAAAATTTGAGATATGAACAAATAAGAGAATTTGAAACTTAATATAAGATCACATTCATGAACATAAATCATAAATAACCAAAGAGTATACACCATCAATTGGGAAGGAAAAAATCTCTTTATTAACTGAAATATTGGAACAAATACAATCACCTTATCTTGATCTACACTTCTTGAAACCTGGTTCTAAGTCTCCTTGCTCCTCTTCTCCAATGGGAATCCTCAAGAATAAACTTATCTCTAATGGTATCTCTCCTTTCCTATAGCCCCTCTCATGCTTTTATGGTCAAATGAGAATAGGAGTTATGAGGTTGAAGCAGTTATGGAAGGTGGGGAGGTTAACATATCAACCCCAACCACCTTTCAATTAATTTTATTTTTATTTTTAACAAGTTTTTAAGGGACACACGGGTGCAATGAAGGAAAATTGTGTGTAACACACAAGTTTCCTTGAGGAAACTAGCGTGTGCAACTTTTGAGATAACACATGATTTTTCTATGGACAACATGCATGTAACATGTGAGTTACTAGACTGAAATTCATGTGTATTACTTAAACTCAGAACACAAAAGTGTAAACACTGGAGTAAGCATTAGATGATTCATACCATATCCTTCTATAGCCACTGGGCTATTCAATACAAGTTGTCCTTTTATGTGACGAAACATTTGGTATCATCACTCGGATGTAGAAGTATCGAGTCGAGGTGTAACACATATATCTTTATTTCCATCCCAAGGTTGAGGTAACCCCAGCTTTATTAGATTTTCAAATATATATTTGAAACCATTAACATCATCTTCTAATGCCTTCATGTGGATCTTCTTCCTTGTCAGTCACAGCTTGTTTAGTAATCATTTGTTTGGTTATTTTAATAAGTTAAATATGCTTCTAATATGCATCTCCTCCAACTATCTTTTGCTCTTACTATTTACAATTTCAATTAATTTATATGCTTCTTTAGGATTGTTACCCAATCATTAGAAATAATTTGAGGTCAAAAATGGGCCTCAAAAGGACCAAAATGTACTATAAAAATCAACCAATTACATTCTAGTAGATGACATCATCCCCCATGGTTGAGGTGGCATTGCATGAGTTAAGAATGCTTATTTGTCACATTTTCTATGGTGGATGAAAACCCATATTTAACCAAGGGAGTGGTACAAGTACTTTTAAGCCATAAAGTGAAGTACTCATAATAAAAGTCATTTCACACTTTCTCATAAAATAATATTATTGTTATTTTCAAGTAAAGTACTCACAATTCACTTTCTCATAAAATAATATTATTGTCATTTTCAAGTAAAGTACTCATAATTCATAAAAATGTCTTTTCACATTTTTTTATAAAATAATATATTGTCATTTCATGTTCTTTTTTTATTTTAAATTATATATTCACTCAATGGTATTTAATATCATAATGTCAAACTAATATATATATATATATATATATATATATATATAATCTTGTACTTTTAAAATAAATCAAATTCATGAATTATATTTATATGAAATAAATATGTTAGTTATGCATAGAAATTAAATTCATTTTTGTTTAATTTTATTTACAAGTTCAAGACAAATAAATGCTAAAGGACAATCAAATTTTGGGAATTTACAATGAATCTTAGTCACATCATTGTAGAGTTATTTTATTAATTTTATTTATAGTTAATTTAGAAAAGTAACTCAACCATGGTTATTTATATTGTGCATAAAAAGTAGTGTAGGAGGTGAGTTGTCATATATACCTACCCCATAAAACCCTTGACTCATAATATTTTAATATATCTTATATTTTTGTAGTACATTTCTTAGGAGGCCCATTTTTTACCTCAAATTCTCTCTAATGTTTGCTTCCATTGACCCGACTTCCTCTCTCATGGCCCTATACATTTCTAGCTTTTCTTGAATTAGCGCAAATGTGTCCCGTTACTTGATCAACAACTTAGTTATTGTATCCCATATTATTTGATTAATTATTCTTACTATGTTATCAGCCTCTATATCCATATTTAACTTATTAATATCACTTTGCAGATTATCCACTTCTACATCTAGGTCATGAATGGTGTCTTCTTTTTTTGCTTTCTCTCTTTCAAGCTCAACTATTCTTTGATTCTTTTGTGCAATGTGTTAGGATTATTAATTAATCCTCCCTAGACCACCATAGTCTATTTGTATTTTCCTAGAATATGAGTTCATTGCCACTTCACCGGTGCATGGGGGACTCACCTAGGGGAAACCTACCACTTAATGCGCATGTCTGCATGAGATTAGGAGCTCCATGGACAAATCCATATAATTTAGGAACCCGCTCTGAGTGCCACCAGTATTCTCCAACATTTGACCCTATTCGGTGTTCAGTTATGTTTAGTTATGATCTAATTCCCATCAGTCAATTGACTCTCAGTCATCCTAGCACAATTTTGAATGATTTAAGGGAGGTAGGGTGCATTTACTCACCTACCTACATCAGTTAACTGGTTGTGAACTAATTTAGTGATCTAGAGTTGCATTAGCCAGCTCTAGTGGTGATTTTCCCACACTGAGTTAGCTCTGGAGTTGTTGTAATCTCACATATAACATAGGGTTACCAATAATACACATAGAAACATATAAACATAACATACACAAGAGACAAGAATGGATGAGGAAGTAACAAATTATATTATAACATGAGGATCCATACATATACAAAAACTGAACCAAGTTCTCATCTGGCTCAACAGCCTAATATATATGAATACAAATAGTTACAAATAACTACTTGTCAGTTCAGTCAACTGAAATGACTTTATGCGGCCGACCTAATTTCTAATTAGTTGGCTATTTGACTAGTCGGCCCATTGACTAGCTCCTCCAACATCTCCCCCAAGAACAAATTTTTTCTTCATCTCAAAGAAACAGGGGAGGCACTCAACACTGCATATTCTGAGGTGGTTACTTCTATTATGGTTTGTTTTCATGGACTGTGTAGTCGGATGGTTGGTCGTTTTTGCACACATACTTCCACAATGGCTTCTGCTGTAATGGCCAGTTGGTGCTGAAACTCTGTCCAGTTCTATAGTACTTTCTGGATGTCGATAGTCAAGGTTGTGATGCTTGATAGAGTCGACATTTTCTCCTGGATGGAAACATCTGTGATGCTTTCAATGTTGGGTCCTATAAATTGAGATTTTTCTTTCGCTGTATCCATTAGTCTCTTCATCTGTGGGAATATTGTGTCCAGCTTGTCGAGGCTCGGTAGCCACTGGTGTGCTTATTTCTCCAGTTTTTGTAATTTGGTTGTTTCCAATACAATCTGGTCTTGTATTGTACTTCTTATTGTTTCATTGATGCCTCGCCTCTTTTCTAGCACTTGGATTTGCTCACGAATTTGGCGGGTCTGCTGAAATACTTGTCCATAGTAGGTAGGCCAATCATGGAGTACTTCCTCTGTGATGATAGAATCTTCCAAGTGGTCCTACAGTACCTTGTGAGGTTTTGAGAATGATGTGTACTGTTGCCTTAATAGTCTGGATGTTTCTTCCTTTTTCTCTGCTTTTGTGTTTTGTAGATGTGTTTGTAGGGTCGACACCACACTTTCAAATAGCTGATATGCTTTTTCTAGTGGCTTGTCGGTGTCAGCCTCTATTGGTCCCGATATTACTGTTTGAATCAAACTCTTGCATTTTTCAGAAATTCAATTTGCTCTTTCTTAGTGTTGTCGAGTTGCTCTCGTCTAGTCTCGCTTCTTTTGTTGCTTCTGTGGTGAGAGTTTCTAGGAGTTGACCCAACTCTCCATCTCTTAGTTTCATTGAGTCAACTGTATTAGTCGATCCAAGTTGGTTGAGGTGGATTACTGTCGGCCTTTGTTCTTTCTGGTGTTCTTTCTTATTTTTGTCTTTTCTTTTTCTTTTGTGTCTATGCTGGTCTGTCTGTTGTTCTGCCTATGGTTCTATAAGTGGTTGATTTCCATGTGGTTGGTCTCGCGGCTGCTGATCTTCATTGGCTGGTGGAATTATTGGTTGAGTTTCTTGGGTAGAACTCGTAGCTCGATGTGTATCTAGGGGAGTTGAAATAGGTGGTTCAAGGTTTGGAAAAGGTTCTAGATTGGGAGGTGGTGATGGAGATGGTGAGTGGTCTGGTGTGATTGGTGTAGTTGGGATATTTTCAGTTGATAATGGATCTTTTACTTCTGGTGGTGAATTGGCTGGGTCATCAAATAGTAGGTTGTCGATCACCTGGTTGATTGCTAAAATATCCTCTGGGTTATATTCTTCCGCGTCTCTTGCTGGTTCATTGGCTAGTAAGGGATGGGATATATCTGATGGGGTAGATGATGAAGTGCGGCTTGCGATAATTTGAGATGTGTTGTCGGGGTTCCTTAAGAATATGGATTTGATAGTTCCCATAGATCTTGGTTTTTGGGGTATTTGGCCTATCTGCTGTGAGAGGGTCTGGTGTGCTGAGCTAGACTCAATTAACGGACATTTTGTGGCAATTTTATGGGCAGATGTAAATAGTTCAGGGAGCTTTTCAATGAATGCCTAGAAGTCGCCATCATGGTCAAACCATTCTTCTAGTGTCTCCAGCATAGCATTCTTACAGACGTTGACATGGCTTATGGTGGGTAGCTGTGGGGTATCTTCTTATGTGATCTGGGTTGGGGATGGGGGTGGAGGGGTAGAGACTAAGTCAACAATATTCTCATCGACTACAGGGTTTGTAGTTTTTACCTTTTTTAGTCTTCCTTGTTTCTCTCCTGCATCGACAAACCGCTTAAACTGTGTCTCGAGTGATATTTTGTTTGTTGTAGCATATTTTATGATGTCGACAGCAGTAGCCCACAGTTCTTCTTCGTATTCTGATTGGACAGGATAAGTTGACGGTTCCCCTTCCCTTTTCCCTGATTTGTTTTCCTTTTCCTTGAGGCTGCTATTTTCTTTAGGTTTTCTTTTGTCATAGCATACTCTAGATTATCTACTTCGATGTCTTCTTCTATTTCCTCTCCTCCCTCCTGTTGATGAGTTGGGATGGTACTTTGTTCTATGGGCACGGCCACTTGGTGTTCAGTTGGTGCACTTTCGATTTGGAGAGGTTATGGACTAATCGTCTGTTGGATTTTTCTAGTATCTTTTGTCGGTATATCCTTTGACATGAAAGTACTGATATATAAGCAGAGTTCATAATCCTCCTCTTTTTCTTGGTCGATAAAAGGTTCTTTAATTTGTTGATTTATTTCTTTATCCCTTGTTGGTATCGACAACTTGGTATTGGATTGTTGAGCTAATTCTTGGAAAATCTCCTCGACTGTTGGATAATAGTCGAGAGGTTTTTCTTTTGCTTTCGCCCCCTACATGTACCAGACTGCAGTGTGGTCGAGCTCTAGTTGAATATGTGCATTTTTTGGTAGACTTCTTCAGATGTTCCGAGG
Organism: Pseudotsuga menziesii; assembly: GCA_001517045.1. Taxonomy (NCBI): domain Eukaryota; kingdom Viridiplantae; phylum Streptophyta; class Pinopsida; order Pinales; family Pinaceae; genus Pseudotsuga; species Pseudotsuga menziesii. Next base: position 259,450 of record LPNX010837992.1, read on the forward strand.
CACCCTCCATATAGTTGTCTGGACTTTTAGAGTCTAGAACCAATTTTCCAGTAGTACTTTTCCATTTGCTAGTTCTTTCAGCGTTCCATTCTGTGAAAATGGTTTGAACCTCCACATATGATATTTGCCATGTTCTTGGAACTACTTATCTCTGACTACACATAAGTGGTACATGGCTATCCAAATTATCACTGATGGGAACCTAATAATTCCAGCCGACTCTTGGCATTTCTCACATATGGTCTTGAGCATGTCGGCGACATACTTAGCCCAATGATAAATTTCTCTTGTGTCTGCTATTGTGTTGATTGCTTCCAGCATATCTAGTTTCAGATCACTCACTCGACCTGTAGGGGTGATTCTTGTCGCTATGATTTTGGCCACGATTTGCGGTGTTCGGGCTTGTATTTGACTGATCATTAGCCCTTTCAAGTTCTTCTCTGATGGTGTTCCTGTTAGTCCTTCTACCAATCCTTACTTTATGCCAATAGGAACAGGGTCGCCCTGGTTTGAAAGAGCGGTAAGCTTGTATATAACTTCGCCAAAAATTTCTACTATTCCGTCGAAGTAGAATTTGCCATTGTGATATTGGCTGATGATAAATTTTACAGTTGTTTCTTTTGTTCCGCTGAAACTTGCCATGAAAGGTGTATTCATGTAACTCATAATGGTGCTGCAGCTTATTTTCTCTGCTTCCTGTGTCATTTTCTTGTACCTTTGTGTTTTTTAATGTTTCTTAATCTCCTTACAAGTGGGGTTTTAGCAGATTCTAATTCTTTTGTTTTGGAAACTGTGGCTCTGGTTTGCTTGGGGATCATTTTTCTGGTCTCTTTGTTGGATTTCTCTACAAGGTTTCTGCTCTCAAATTTCTGAATACTTGGTTGCTTTATTTCTTTAAAACGCGGTAATGAATTTTTGTTTGGTGTGGTATTTATAGGTGGGGAGGAGGAGGATTTTTTCGATGGAGGTATTAATGGTGGAAGTGATGGCCCAAGACGGTCTATTGATTTTGCATTAAATGCGTTCTAATTTTGGCGCTTCTTCTGACCATAGTCATGAAGGCTTGATTTGACCTTTGGAGTCGTCGGTCGATGTCGATCATGTGGGTGGTCGATGGAATTTCTTCGACAACGTAAGGTCCCATCCATTTTGTGTGTAGATTTTTGGGTTTTCCTTTCACTCGATTGTTATATAATAGAGCGAGATCCCCTACTGACAGATTTTTCTTTTTGATATTGAAGTCATGCCAAGCCTTCTGCTGTTTTTTTTAATTTCTTGATGTTGTAAAGCAAGCAGTTGGTGTTCTTCTAGCTTGCTTAGTTGCATCAGTCAGTCCTTCCTTCCTTCTTTGACATTGATGTGTAAGATATCTTCTATAATAGGTGTTTGCTGTCGAAAATGTAGTGGAACGATTGCTTCTTGGCCATAGACTAGTCAAAACGGTGTTTGGTCGGTTGAATGTTTGTATGCTGTCCTGTAAGCCCATAATGCTACAGGGATTTTTTTCGTCCCAATTGTCCTTGTTCGTGTTGCATATTTTTGTTAAACCCCTCGTTAATGTTTTGTTGAATGCCTCTATTGCTCCATTCGACTGAGGGTGATAAGCTGTACTGCGTCGGTGGTCAATTTTGAATTGGTCTATCAGTGCTTTGATGGTTTTGTTAATGAAGTGTGATCCTTGGTCACTGATTAAGGTTAGTGGGAATCCAAATATAGTAATTATGTTTTCATAGATAAACTTAGCAGCTACCTCACTGGAACATGTTTCAACAGGTTCTGCCTCCGCCCATTTGGTTACATATTCTAGTGCAGTTATTATATATCTCGCACCTGTTCTTTTTGTCGGTATTGGGAATGGTCCTATGAAGTCGATGGCCCAAATTTTAAATTTCAAAGTTGGGTTTATTGATATCAAGGGAATTTATGTACTAGGCAGAGGTCAACCTAATCGTTGGCATCAGTCGTATTGCTTAACAAACTTTTTGCAATCCTTGTACAATCTCGGACACCATATCCTCGACTGTTGGATTTTCTTGGTAGTTGTATCTGCTTGAAAATGTCCTCCCGCCGGTCCATAGTGTGCTTCGTGCATGATATTATCTCTTTCGTGTTCTAATACACATCGTTAGAGGATGTCGTCCAAGCCCATTTTATATAAAAATCCATTTATGAGGTTGTATGGTGCAACCTTCATAGCTAAGATCTGTTTCTTTTTCATGCTCATGCCCTCTGGTGCTTGTCTGTTTTCTAGGAATTGAGCTATTTCCTCCAATTCTGGTGGGACAGCTTCTATTCAAAATAAGTGTGCATCTGGTAGGTCATCTTCAACCCCTGTCGGGTCCTCTCCCGTGTCGATTCTCGACAGGTGGTCAAGTCCAACATTTAATTTTTCCTGGTCTAACGACGACTTCGAATTCAAATTCTTGGAATAGTAGTAGCCAGGGACAAATCCTCCCATGGTGCAAAGCTTTGTTTACGAGGTATTTCAATGCTTGGTGGTCTGTATAGAAGATAAAAGGATTGGCTAGTAGGTAATGTCAGTACTTTTGTAGCACAAAGACCATTCCTAATGCTTCCCTCTCTGTTGTCAAATAGTTTATTTCTGCCTTCTTTAGTTTTCTGCTGCTATATACTATAGGGTAATCCATTCCATCGTCCCCTGGTTGTGTTAAGATCATGCATATTTCTAGGCCTGATGCGTCGACATGTACATGGAATTTGATCGACCAATTTGGAAATCTGAGGATAGGAGCCTCGACTAGTTTCCTTTTTAATGTGTCAAATGATATATTGCATTCATCTGTCCAGTCAAACTCCTAATCTTCTCTTAATAGTTCTTCTAATGGATAGGTCATATCTGAGTAGTATCTAATAAATTTTCTATAATATCTCGTGTGTCCCAACAATACCCTAACCTGTTTTAGATTTACTAGTGGTTTCAAGTCAAGGATAATATTTATCTTTGCAAAGTCGACCTTGATGCCTTCTTTGCATACAATGTGCCCTAGTAGTATTCCTATAAGGGTTAAGAAGGTGCATTTTCTTATGTTGAGAGATAACTGAATTTGTTGGCATCGTTATAGCATGATCCTTAGCCATTTGCATTGATCTTTAAACATGGATTAGATCATCCAATCATCAAAATATACTACCATTGTTTTGTAGGTATACTCTTGAAATGTTTTGACAACAATTCTCAAAAATACTGCAAGTGCATTTTTGAGACCAAAAGGCATAACTTTGTAGGTGAATGAGCTGAATTCACAAACGAATGTCATCTTTTTCTGATCTTATTTCGCTATTGGTACTTGGTTATACCCTGAGAATCTGTCTGTAAACAAGTAGCATTCATGTCCTGCAACTTCATTTAAGATTTCATCTACATATGGTGTTGGGAATGGGTCTGTTAGGGTGACTTTGTTTAATTCTATGAAATCGACACAGATCCTTAGCTTCGTCAGGTCATGTTTCTTTGGTTGGATGACCATCGGGCTTTCCCATTCTAACTGATCGATAGGGTAGATAATCCCTGCTGCGAGCATATTATCGATCTCTTTCTTGACTATCTCTTTGTATTTATGAGCTAATTTGTATGGCCTTTTCTTTACGGGTCGGGCATCAGGTTTGATGTTGATCTTCATTTTTCCCATTTCATGGACTAGCCCTTTGAGATCTTTATAGTCTCTAGCAAAGACATCCTAGAATTCTTTCAGTAGGTTTACTATTTCAGACGTTTGTTCTTCGCTCCAGTAGTAGCCAATTTTTTGCCATTTTTGGTCGTTCATCATTTGATATCTCAAACTCTTTAGTTTAAACTTTGGCATCCAACCATTCTGGTGCTTTGGCTTTGTTGATTGGTCGAATCCCTTCTTTGAATTGTGAAAATTTATCAAGGAAGTATGATGCGGTCATTTAGTCGGTCTCTTCTTTGTCGGTTGTGTCGACTTTAAGTACTGTGTGAATTGGTTTTATTGTTTCTGAGTGATATGATTTCCATTGAAAGATTTTCCCTTTTGGATTTTTCATTTTCCATTTGCAGTCTTGTCGACTGTGGTATTATATTGGTTTGTATGTTATTGCATGGTATTATCGTTCGATCATAGCTTTGTATTAGACTGTTGTTCCTGGTCGGTTTTATAAATGCTTTTATTTTCTTTGCAGTTTTGACTAACTTGTTGTTTTGTGGTATAAAACTGAAGTCCTTAGTGAAGTTATCTCTAAGTTCATTCCATTGAAATGTTTCACCTCGTGCTTCTTCCATTTTATACCATTTATTTGGTAAGTCAACTAGCGTCGAGGGAAATAGGTGTGGCCATGTACGTTCGTCTTTATAACCAAGTCTTCTCCATTCTCTTTCACATGTTCTTATGTGCTCCTCTGGGTATTTCCCTTAGATGAACATAGGTATTTGCGCCTGTTTGGTTAGATTCCTTCCTCCGAATATTTCTACGAAGTCAAAGTTGTTCTCCAAGTTTGTAATCTTGATTGATGGGTATCCCACCATCGAGCAACTTGGCCTGTAAAGGTTTCTACCAGGCTTTGTAGTCGGCCATGTTCACCTATGTTTTTAAAGACTTGTTCTATATGCAAAATTGGGGATTCTCTTTCTTTATACCTTGGGATTTTTCTGATAATTATATTTATTGGGGTTAAGGTAGGGTATTCCCTAGTTTTCTTTTCAAACATTTTTTGAATGATGGAGACTGAAAAACATCGATGGACTAGTTTCTTCTGTATAGCTTGAATGGTCCAACAACCTCTTGCTTGAGTCTCATATTTTTCGACTTCCCAATCATATAATTTGCATCCAAATTATATCCCACTGAGTCTTGGTTGCCTAAGTGAAGCTCACCATAGGTATTGGGTTCAGTGTAGTCTTCATTATTTTGAATTTCATATAATTGTCAAATGTTGGCTTCTTCATCAATGGGTTTTGTCCAAGGTTCTCCTTGGGAAGGATGAATAGGGACTATGAATTTCTATCCATTTTCTTTTAGTTTTATCCTTTCTTTGTCTAGAGATATTGATGTTTTCATTTTTCTTCCCCATGGTCGACCTACCAAGGCTAGGAAGGAGCTAGATCCTTCTTTAGGGTCGATGATTTCAAAGTCAAATTTATTCGATATTCCTTTTATTGTCATATCGACATTTCTCCAAACCCCAATTGGTTCAATTAGTCCTTGGTCAGCTAACTTGAGGTATATGTCTGAATCATATAGTCGAGGTCTACCCAACTGTTCCCAAGTGTCATGAGTCATAATATTTACTTGTGAACCAAATTCAAGTACAACTTGTCGAACATGGTATCCTTCGATTGCTAGATCGAAAAGTGGGTCGCCATCGCTCTTATCCTTTTGGTTTTGACTGCATATGTTTTTGGTATGTTTTTTTGTATTGTTATTGTGCTTCATATTATACAATAAGTCAATGAATTGAGATACTGATTTATCATCCTGTACTAAGTGTATTAATTATTTAACTGTGTTTTGTTAACTGTCATCAACTTCTTCCTGTCTAGTAAATTCTTTAAACATATTCATTGCATCATTATATAATTTTTTTTTTATTTTACTTATACTTGGATTATCGTTTCAAATTTTTGTCCCTTGTCAGGTTACTATGTGCAGGTTCTTTGTATTCATTACATCATGTTTTTGAACACATGACAAGACATTAACATTTTTCTTTTTATTAATTTTGTCAAGCATGGTGGGACAATCCTCTAATGAGTGATCGCCCACACCACAGCTAGTACAAAACTTTATATCAGTTCTATCCTTGTATGGACAATCTGTATAGCGATGGCCTTCTTTGTAACATGTAAAGCACTGGATGGGCCGTCGTGGTCGATTGTCACAATTTCCAGAAAATCGTACTCGACCTCCATATCCTCCACGACGATTGTCGAACCAATGCTCATATCAAAGGCCTTCATATATTTGATTATTTGGCTCATTTTGATCATTTCTTCTCTTGGTGTTATCATTATTCTGTGTGACTGCATTCATTTGGTAGACTGCTTGGTAATTTTGTCGATTTTTGAAATTTAGGTGGCAGTCGGTCATTGCGTGACTTTTTACTTCACAGATTGCGCATCAAGATGCTTTGCCATTTTTCATGTTATATGGGCAATCTTTCATTGTGTGTTCACCATGTTCTTGGTAAATGTCGCAGAAGCATTTTATCTGAACAAACCGAACGTCTTGTTGACTTATGTCTTCTCAACGGTTATCTTTAGTGTGTCCGGTCGTGGAGCATTTTGTGCACCAAACATCCTGATTCTTGAGGTTCAGCTCTTTCAAATATTTCTGCATGATTTCTAGCTGTTCTACTAGTCTAGTATCAACGAGATATGCTGGGAAATCTTCATCCATCTCTACTTGCAGAGCTTTGGTAAGTGCATCTTCATATGTTTTAAACGTCTCCAAGCTTATGTGCCACCGGATTTTCTGTGATAGACCTGCAAGAAACCATTGAATTAATAATTGTTCATCAATTACATAGTATAGTTGGATGAGGATGTATTTCCATCGTTTGTCATATTCCCGGACATACTCTACTGGTTTCTGAGATGTTGTTTTCAGCATTTTGGCTACCAGATGTTTTGCGTCTAGAGTTTTAAAGAAAGATAAGAATTGTTCTTTAATGTCTACTTTGGATGCTTGGGGAGTTCTCTCGATATAGGTCATGTACCAATTTAGCGGCTATTTTCCTTAAAGCACCGACGAACTATGCCATCTGTCATTCTTCGACCGTAACTTGATTTTCCTCCCATATTGACTCACAGGCGAACCAATGTCATCCAGGGTCTTTGTCACCCTCGTATAGAGGGATATGTGCTAATCCATGACCCATGTTGGTATCGCTAACACTATCTCCTTTAGGAGGTGGTGGTGGTGTGGGTAGTGGGATTTTTTGTTTGTCTCATTATTTAGAGCTATTGTCGACGGAACTTTCTTTCCCATCGATCGTTTTTTTTTGTCGTTTCTTCTCTAACAAGCAGTTGGTTCACATCGAATTCTCCTATCGATGTCCAACTACACTGATTTGTCTAAAGGTTCGACTGTTCCATATTTTGCAAAGTTATGTTTGGCAGGGGGGGTGCTCCTTCATGAGTTGGGTAGAGCAAGTGGATACTTTGGTTGGAAGGGTACGCCTAACGTGTTACCCAATTTCCTTCCTCCGATTGATGAATCACTAGATGATTATCATTGTTTACCTCATCATCTAGTCAGCTCCATAGACCAAACTCACCAGCTCTTAGTCATAGGTCTTCTTCGAAAATGGCCTGTATTCTGGTACTCTGATTCGTTGGAGACAAAGGTCTTACCTCCTGGGGAATTTCTAGTAGGAGAGATTCTCACTACTCTATCCATAATTCTTCTTCCATGGGTGATGCTTCTTCATCTACACCTTCTTCATGTTGATCATGACCTGACTCTAGCGGATTTCTTTCTTGGTTTGTCACCCTAGTAGCCATCCCTCTTTGTAGTGCTATAGCATGTTCTCTTCTTTCTTCCCTTCTTTTAAACCTCTTCTCTCTTTCTATTCTCTATAAATCCGACGTACCTTTGTGTGTCACTGTTTGTTCGATTTCCTTTTTAGGTTGACTTTTCATTGCTGGTGATGTATTTTCTTCAGTCAACTAGAATCCTTTTTACTTTACCCCGACATATGACTAGCTACCCCTCATAGCCTACCCGACACTTTAGAAATCTTGGATAGTTATGTTTATTTGATTAGGAAGTACTCTCACTCCCTTTCAGCAATGAATTTTTCCCACATCTTCTGTTTCTACACCCAGTTAGAATTTGGTGGCAGTTCGCGTAGTGACAGACGAGGTTCTACGATATGGCCCACTCCCTTTTCTATTAGGAATTTGAACAAAAGGGTCTGTAGGGAGCAACGAAACTGCTCAGTGAGGTCTGTATAAAACCTTTTCTCAAATGCTTTCGACCGAAGTTCTTTCTTCCATGGCTTTTTCCTCGCAGAATTCTTTTGTGATATTTTCAAACCACTCCGACAACTTTGTTCGTCCACCTCGAATCAGTTTCTCCAGTAGCTCTTGGTCCTTAGTTGATTCCAGATTTTTCATCCATAAGTTTTTTCAAAAGATAAGGTACCGATTCTACAAACTTCTCATGTGTTTCAGTGAAGAATTTATCCTTCGCCTGAGCAATGGTCAATCTATTTCTCCTTGCATAGTTCTGCAAAAAAAATTCTATCTTACGCTCCCACCAGTTCTTAATCTCCTATTCTGGTATCATCTACTTATAGTCATTACGTCCGTATATGTACTACCAGAAATGGAACCAATTTTGTAATCTCATAGATCACAGAGGGTTACAAATAATACACATATAAACATAACAGACACAAGAGACAAGAATGGATGAGGAAGTAACATATTATATTATAACATGAGGGTCCATACATATACAAAAATTGAACCAAATTATCATCTGGCTCAACAACCTAATATATAATATTACAAATAGTTACAAATAACTACCTGTCGGTTTGGTCAACCGACACAAGTTTATGCGGCAGACCTAATCTCTAATTAGTCGGCTCACCGACTAGCTCCTCCAATAGGAGTCAGTCTAGGTTGGTAGATTTGAACCCTATCTTAGGAATTCTAATTCTCCTATTTCTAACACCATTATATTACATATTATTTACTAATTAATGGATGTAATATTATTCTTCCAATTATTGGTCTCATGTGTGTTTAATTTTCCATGAATTATTGATTAGAATTTACTATATCGCTTCTCTCTCTTCTACAATATTCTTTCACATTTGATTTCATTCAGGCCTGAGGATCCAGATCAAAAAATTAAACATGGTATCAGAGTAGGTATTCAGTTCGACTTCAAACCTCAAAAACTTCCATTGATGCACTAGAAGCAATCGAGTTCCACATAAATCTTGGTATTCTTTCCTTGTTTCCTCTGTATTATGTCCAAAGAAGTCTATCCAGGTGTGATACACCCAAAGAAAGTGCACAATTCGAAGTGGAGAGTGTTTGAATTGGTTTGATTCGAATTGAAATGTTTTTGCAGTGTTTTTACAAGTAAATTGAATATTTTCTGAAGAATTGTTTGTTTCTTGAAGCTGTAAGATGGAGAATTCATCAACTTTGACACCCATAACCCTCACACCCTTAAATTTTCTTGATTGGAAGGATGATATGCAAATTTTCTTACGCAACAAGGTTCTGTACAAGGTCACCATGGGAAGAGACATCGAACCCCAACAACATATTAAAAAATTGAAGTATCTGAACAAGCTTGATGAAGCATTTGGCTTCATGTGGATCCACATCTCCATAGAGTTACTATTTCACCTTAAGGGATTGATAACACCAAAAGAAGTACGGGAGAACCTTGAATCCTTATCTGGAAAATAGGATGAGATGAGAGGCCATATCCGGGATATTGAGATGATAGCACTACGGCCCAACAAATTCAAAACTATACTACATTTTTTCTCAAAATTCAAATCACTGATCATGCAATGCAAGCAATGCAAGATTGACAAGAAGGATGAAAAATTGGTGCTCTCAATTCTGAGCAAAATTGACCCATAATTATCAGTGTTCGTATCTACCTTTCACTCTGGGAGACTGACTACTCCTATTTGGAGAATTGCATCCCTTGATTCCTTCACAAAGTATCTAATACAAGAACAAGACAAGTTGATACAGATGGGAGCCCTCAGAGCCTCTCCAAATCAATCTCTCTTGGCTGGTGAGACAAAGAATGTGCAAGCAAGGAGGGATCAGAAAGGAAAATAAAAAAAGAACATTGGTTTCAAACCTAAGGAAGAGTTTGATCCAGCAGATGAAGCATGCGGTTCTAAGAAGGACAAACATCAGAGGATTGGAAAGGGCATGTGATCCTACTGTAAGAAAGGAAACCATACAGAGAAATATTTTATGAAGAATACCATAGATCAGATGTCAAAACTCCTTGAGCATCACAATATTTCCCTCCCTGAAGGCACAAGGAAGACTACCTCTAGAGACAAGTTTGAAGATCATGATCAGAGATTCCATGCACTAAAGGATAGTTTTTCAAAATCACATGCCCTCATCATTGATTTAGGAGCCTCCAATAACATGGTTGCATCCAAAGAATCATTCTCTTCATTAAAAATTACTAATGGTCCAAGAATTCACATGTGAGATGACACTCAAATCCTAGATGAAGGAAAGGGTTCAATCAAGTTAGAGCATGGAGTGTTCAAGAGTGTACTCTGTGTGCCTTCCTTAGCAGTATATTTGTTGTCTGTATACCACATTACTCATACACGCTCACCAAAGTAAGTGGTATTTGGTCCCGACTCAGTGGAGATATCAGATATCTCAACTGGGATGATTATAGTGAAAGGTGTTACAAACCATGCCTCCAAGGCATATGAATTTTCACACTGCTTTCCATACTCAGATCCAATGCCATCTCAGCTGCCATTTGAAAGGGAAGGTAAATCCATCCTACCTAAACCTTTTGCATATGATAATGTTTCCATTAATGTTTCAGTTTCAGAATCCAAAGAAGAGGAGAAAGTTGAATCAGTTTATGGAATTGAAGATGAAGTTTAATCGAATCAAAAATCAGATCTAGTCCCTATTCCCAATCCTACACCTAAATAGGCTCAAAAGGTGATTGAGGAAGCTGGGAACATGACAAGAGAGTCATGTGACATGAGGAAAACAAGATCTTGGTTTTAAAAAGAGAGCCTTGCGCTATGTCAATAAAATTCACTTCTTCTAGAGAGGTTCTATAGACTCCCAAAGAGATGCTACATGATGGTAAGGTCTGATCAACAATTCTGCTCACTGAAGAACAAATTGGATCTTGTCACTCTTCCTCCATAAAGAAGAGACAAAGGAAACATTTCTTCTCCTATATGTCATCAGATTGGAGGAAGGTGGAGAGTTTCACATGCACAGTATCAAGAAAAAAGTGCACACAAGAACCATCACACTACATTACTGCTCCACAAAGATGCATATTGCATAAATATTTTCACAAGTTTTTACTCAAGAAGAATTTTTTTCTCTTAGTATGGAAGCTTGATCCTAGTTTTTCCTGCTTATTTTGAGGGGGGTTTCTCCCATGAGGTTTTCCCCATTTCCTTGGTTGTTAAGCAGTCATTTTTGCATTTATATTGTATGGGTGACCTTTGGTCTTAGTTTCTAGGGCCCAGGTTGTCTAAGTTAGGATTAATGGGCAGTGTTAGGATTATTAATTAATATTCCCTTGGCCACCATAGTCTATTTGTATTTTTCTAGCTTAGGATGTCATTGCCACTTCACTAGTGCATGGGGGACTCACCTAGGGGCCACCTACCACTCAATGTGCATGTCTGCATGAATTTAGGAGCTCCACAGACCAATTCCTATAATTTAGGAACCCGCTCTGAGTGCCACCAACAATCTCCAGTAGTTGACCCTATTCAATGTTCAATTATGTTCAGTTATGCTCTTATTCCCATCAGTTAGTTCACTCTCATTCATCCTAGTGCCAGTTTGCATGATTTAAGGTAGCTAGGGTGCATTTGCTCAGCTACCTACATCATTTAACTAGTTGTCAATAGATTAATGATCTGGAGTTGCACTAGTGAGCTCTAGAGGTGATTTTCCCACACCAAGTTAGCTCCGGAGTCAGTCCAGGTTGGTAGGTTTGATTCCTATCTTATGCATTCAAATTCTCCTATTTGTAACAACATTGCATTACATATTATTAACTTATTAATGGATGTAATATTATTCTTCCAATTATTGGCCATGTGTGTGTTTAATTTGCCATGAATTATTGATCAAATTTTACGTATTACTTCTCTCTCTCTTCTTCAATCTTATTTCACATTGATTTCATTCAAGCCTGAGGATCCAGCTTCAAAAAATTAAACACAATGCCATCTTCTAGCTCCTTTATTTTCTGGCTTTTATCAATTTGATATTTTATTATTGGTTGAGTTATAGGATGAGTGGTAGTATCGTCATCCATGGAATCCAATTCCATTATTTATGTCCTTTTCTAATCTTGATCAAGATCACTTGAGGTATTCCCTACTTCTGTTGTATTATGATCTGCATGTTGTTACCACCTAAATTTTACTTAGTGGTTTTTTATCAAGTGAGCCTGATGAACTGGACAAGGATAACTTGTTCGAACTTAAGAAGACCTTTGGAAGTACTTCTGGGAAGTGCTTGTTTTACTATATCACATGTTCATACCCCATGGGGGAATTGTAATAAATGTTCTAACATAATAGTGTCTGTAAAAGACTCGGTCTCTTAGACTTTATTTGTCAATCCGATCAGCCCATAGTGTTTTTTCCCTTGGTCATTATTGGTTGTTGAATAAACGACTGATAATTTCTGAGTTTTTCACTCCATACCTCCAAAGTTGGGGTGGTCGGCTTGGCATTTAGGCCTATTGAGGTTATTAGAGTCTATGTGTCAATGTATAAACATGCTAGACATCATGCTTGAGTCATGTGAACATGTCTAAGTCCCCCTAGGTTTTTTCAATTTTTCAATTTTTTAGTTTTTTTATTAAAATTTAATTTTTCCAAAACTTAGGCTATTTTTTAATAGTTTAATTGGAAAAATTGATTTTGTAATAAAAGTGGGCCAAATAGTCAATTTCAGTCATGTAGGTGCTCATTTTCAAGCTAAGAGCACCATGTAAACCCATGAACCCACTATTTCCTAGTTTTGAGTGATTTTCCATCACTCACGTCAAAAAGCCCCAAAAAATCAATTATTGATGATTTTAATTAATAAATTGATGAATAATGGAGCAAATCCAAAATCATAGATCAGTGGATTCTCAACCGATTTGATTGAAATCAGTCAGATCTGAAGCAGATTGACTGGATCTGACAAATCCTTGACTGAAGGAGGTGATCAAATCAGATCCAGAGTTGATCTTTAGCAGTCTTTATGGGGAATTGCACCCTCTCTCTCTCCTCCACATGGGTGGACTCTCCTGGATGCTCTATGGTGCTGCTGCTATTGTATTGTTGTTATTGTTCATTTGAAATAAAGAGAAGCTTTGGAGGCAAGACGGTGTTGTGCCATTGTATGTGTGGATGATCATTGCCATTTTTTTACTGAGGTAACATGTATCTATGTTCATAATTTGCTAATTGCTTGTGGATTCGTTGCTAAGATTGATAATAAGATTATTATAATCTTGATAGGAAAGGTGATTTTCAATAAGTTTATTGGCCATATCTTTCCTTTGATGCATGTTTAGAGATCTAGATTCAGCATGTTCTATAAGCTTATATGCATGTTATTCTGAATCTCTGTGTATGTACTAATCGAATCTCACAAGTTTTTCGGCAAGTTTTTTTATTTCAGCTAAGTTGCAGGTTCCTAGATTGGAGAGGATGCTAATCTAGTTTGCTTCTTCACTCTCTCCAAAACCTTCCAAAGGCATAGTCCCTCGACATTCCACCTGAAATCTCCACTGTGGATCTTCAAGGCTACCAGCATTTCTCTCCTCCTCTTCCTCCCTCAAAATCAACTCTTTTACCCGGTTACTTTGTTAATAGCTTTGATATTGTTTAGATGTATCATATTAAAAGTAAATTTAACATATATCTATCTTCTCAAATCCCATATTCTAGATCTTGCTCTTAAAAGGTTTCATAAGCATTCTAGATCTAACTTTAGGGAAATCGTCCTTTTTTCATGGAATTTTAAAGAAAATTTGTAGCTTGCATGCATTACATTTATGTTTGCTGTTATAAAAGATAAATCTAGCAATCAGTGCACATCATATTGGCTGCCTAAAAGGCAAGCCAATATCCCAAGGAAATCTTGCTTTCCTTGGTTCCTTTTTTACCCTTTTTTAACTAGTTTTTACTTAGCATTTTTTGGTTAAAAGTAAGCTGACCCAAAGGTACTTTCGGAGTGCTTTTGAGCATATTTCAGTCTAATAAACTTGTTTTTTTTTAGCAGGCATAACAGAAAAAAGGAGGAGCTGCTACTCGAAAGTTACTTTTGGGCCTCTGAATCCCCCCAGGGGTCTCCCTTTTTGACTGAAATCTTCAATTTTTGTACTTTGTAAGCTCTTGATTTCATTCTATATAAGAATCAAGAGGTGTCATATCAATTTTATGATATTGTAACCACTGGTAATAAAAATAATTTTTGAATAGGCTCTTTCGAGCCCATTCCCCATCCCCCCTGGGGGGATTTGCATTCGTGTCATTTTTTTCTTTTCGTTCATATTTTTCAATATAGTGTAGTATTAATCTATAAGGTAGAATACTTTGATATAAAATCAATTCCATATTCCATTTCTATTGTTTTCAAAGTAACTTTAATACTTACCCCACGAGCCTCCTTTTGAGCCGAAAGGTGAAGAAAGGTTCGTGGTATTCTAATTAGAAAATTGTGGTTTGCTCATATTTTTACATTTCATTTGCTATCATCATTTGTTTCAGTAACCATAATAAAATCAACCCCTCCTTGATTCCCCGATTGAGGTCCACTTCGACCGAAAGAGGTTCCTGGAGGGTTTTCTTTTTAACAAGAACATCCATCTCAAAATTTACTTAAATTGACAAGACTCCAGTGTGTATGCTCTGCACTTGGCTACAGTCCGTCTGATCAGTCAAGTTGTATCAAAAGAATTTGAGTGACTAGTATAATTAGGATTCACTTTCCCAAATTGACAAACCATCAGGTGAAAATCCAACACCTAGATCAAACCATTACGGTGGAAAAATACCCAAAGGAAGCGGGAACTTCTAAAAAGTGACCTCGAGGCATCGATATCTGTCACACCCTAACGCGTGCGTTATGAACAATAGCCCTAGAGACTCCATTCATCCCACATATTCCTTGCGGGTAGCCGTGAAGGTTTAGTTTTGGACATACTCCAAGTACTCTCGGGTATATCTGGAGTCCACCCCTTCGCCTAATTTTAATCAACTCATATTTTCACATTAACTTAAAACGTACCAAGAGGCAATTGCAAAACATTCACTCCAAGCACATGCAAGTATATTGATTTCTTTTTTACTCCATTTTTAAGGCACTAGTTATTTTCTTGCTATATATTTATATTGTGTCTCAGCATTGTGCTTTCGTGCGCTCATTTTTGTATCTTGTCATTTATGGTTTTTTATGGTTAAATTTCAAACTCCTAAGTAACTCATTCAGTTCAACATCACCTTACTAAGTAATTTAGCCTTAGTAACTTAATAGGGTCTTACCCCCTTGGCTTCATTAGGAGTTGAGCCTAAACGGAGGAGTCAAGAACAAGGCGATAGCGTTGACTCGAGACTTGCCCCCAAGGACACACCAAGTGGCTTGAAGATTTCTGCCATGTGACCCAAGTGTGGGTAAGGCGGCAACACCTTTTTGGAGCCATTGTCGGGGATAAATATTTTTATTCCCAAGTACGACTTTTGTTTTTCCTTTGTTTGATGAATGCTTAGAGTAGATCTTTAATTTTCATCTGGCAACTCCACTAACTTTTTCCAGTTTTTATTTTTACAAAGAAAAGCAAAAAATAATTTTTGTGAAAAGATTTATAAATGCTTATTTTTCTTTTTCACATGGTGACTCCATTGAAGCGATAAAACCCTGTTATCTCATAAACTTGTGAAGTTTTGTTGTGTGTAGATGAGCCCATGCGACATGTTAAAACTTTTAAAGTTCATCACTTGACAGCTCCACCTTTTCAGTACAAGGTTTAATGGTTATATCAAATGCATACTATTAATTTTTGATATGGATGAATTAAAGGAGAAGTATGGTGCCCAGTTAACTGGAATGTTTCAGCCTATTGATTTCTCAAACATCCCAGGTTTTCCTAACTGTTGTAATGGTTTGGGGGATGCATATAATTGGCTTCTGGCATTTCATGGAAAATATGGTGGTTCGGCCATCTGGCATGTCAAATCTTTCCTTCAGTTGATTGCTGACTTCAATATTCTTCATGAAGACAATATGATGGAAATGTTTGCTAGTACTTTTTGGGGTGAGGCTTGTTGTTGGTTCTATCAAGGCCTTCCTAATAAATGTATATAATTTTCTTCCAAACTTCCTTTGGATGTTTTTAGAGCAGTGGCATGATGGTAGGGGTAGTATGAATGGTTTTAAAAAGTTCCTTGAAAAGATATATACCTTCTACCTATCTGGGACAGAGTATCACACGGAAACATATCATGGACCTTTTTCCATGATACAAAGTATTGAAGACTTGGAATCACTTCTTGAAAATTTAAGTGAAGAGGAGGTTCATGATACTCCCATCAAAAAGCATCCTAGTAGTTATTTAAGAAAGGAAGCAATTAAGCATCTTCTTAAAGAATATGAGGTATCTCCCAATACACAGCAAGATTCTGAGGAAGGGAAAATCCAAGATGATCCTATTGAAGAGCTTCAGGAGGAGCCCATGATGGAACACATTGTTGAAGACTCTCCTCATGTCACCATAGCTGAAGACATTGAAGATTTGGTGTATTCTCAAGTGTGTTGCAATGCTGATATCTTTCCAGAAATCCCTCTAGAGAAATCCACTGAGCAAGACATACCAAGTGATCCCATTGAACATGTCCAAAAAGTTTCCTTGATTGAAGATAATATTGAAGATCCTATTCATGATATCATAACAGAAGCCTATAAAGAAACTTATGATAAGATCAGTATGGGGTGTGGTGACACTAGACCTTGTTCTCCTCATGTTGATGAAGGTTTGGAAAGTTTATTGCCTTGCAATTTTTTTTTTTGAATAAGACTGTTATGAATACAAGGAGGCCATGGATAGGCAGGAGCATGATGCCATGGATAAAGAGTCCCCCACATATGACATGGATGGGAGTGATGACTATTGGAATTTCATAGATAATCCAACTTGTGAAAATCTTATGGAGAATCCCATCCAGGATATGTCCAACAAGGGGAGCGTCTATTCAAAAATTTGTGGAAGTCCAATCTACGATACGTCCATAGAGGGGAGCATGGATCTGGATGTCTAGGAAAACTTTAGTATGAAAGAGGAGCATTCAAAATTTTCATGTGATCATTCAGATTCATATCATGCAGAGTAGCACAAGGGTATCAATAATGAAGACATTGAGAAATAGTATTGTGAAAAGTCAGATGTGATGTAGTCAGTGGAATATCAGTCTCAGCCATCTTTTTCACATATAGAGGTTCCTTATGATTTGGAGCTACTTGGGTCTTATGCAACGAGTTATCATTTGATAATCCCTGATGATCAGTATGATGATGTAGTCAGTCTACCTCATCATTCTGATTGGTATATCAGTCCTATCCAGTCATGGATAGAAGCAGCATGCATGAGCACATACAAGTTTGGGAATAATTTTTATGACATTATTCATGCCTATGATCTCCCATCCATCCTGCCCATTCTGAATTATCATGCAGGTTTGCATTTTCTGAATAAGGTATCCAAACTTTGGCTCGTAACCAAAGACAAGGAAAAAAAATTATGTTAATAAAATGCTTAGGTGGTTACATTGGATTTTTTTATTACACCTAACCTTTTATATCATGCTTAGAGTAGGAAAATAAGCTCCTAAAAGAGAGCATTTACTTTCTACATTTCTATTTTATACTTAGCTATAATAAAACTTTGCTTCTTTTAGTTACTTACATTTATTTTGTTTAAATAAATCAGCTTAATGGTTCATTTGGTTTTTATATAAAGCTTGTGCTACTGAGGTTTTTTTGTCAAGTTGAGATGTTTTTACAGGGTATATAAACCAGAGATTCTGTTGTTCTTGTATCCTCTCTTTGCCTTAAAGACCAGATCGAGCACACGTCCCATAGTTGGAGCTAGAATGTTACCACCTAAGTTCTACTTAGTGGTTTTTTATCAAGTGAGCCTGATGAACCGAACAAGGATAACTTGTTCAGACTTAAGAAGACCTTTGGAAGTACTTCTATGAAGTGCTTGTTGTACTATATCACATGTTCATACCCCATGGGGGAATTGTAATAAATGTTCTAGCATGATAGTGTTTGTAAAAGACTCAGTCTCTTAGACTTTATTTGTCAATCCGATTAGCCCAGGGTGTTTTTTCCCTTGGTCATTATTGGTTGTTCAATAAACGACTGATAATTTCTGATTTTTTCACTCCATAAAGTTGGGGTGGTCAGCTTGGAATTTAGGCTTATTGAGGTTATTAGAGTCTATGTGTCAATGTATAAACATGCTAGACATCATGGTCGAGTCATATGAACATGTCTAAGTCCCCTAAGTTTTTTCAAATTTTCAATTTTTCAGTTTTTTTCGGTGTTTTTTATTAAAATTTAATTTTTCCAAAACTTAGGCTATTTTTTAATAGTTTAATTGGAAAATTTGATTTTGTAATAAAAGTGGACCAAATAGTCAGTTTCAATCATGTAGGTGCTCATTTTCAAGCTAAGAGCACCATGTAAACCCATGAACCCACTATTTCCTAGTTTTGAGTGATTTTCCATCACTCAAGTCAGAAAGCCCCAAAAAATCAATTATTGATGATTTTAATTAATATATTGATGAATAATGGAGCAAATACAAAATCATAGATCAGTGGATTCTCAGTCGATTTGATTGAAATCAGTCAGATCTGAAGCAGATTGACTGGATCTGACAAATCCTTGACTGAAGGAGGTGATCAAATCAGATCCAGAGTTGATCTTCAGCGGTCTTTATGGGGAATTACACCCTCTCTCTCTCCTCCACATGTGTGGACTCTCCTGGATGCTCTGTGGACTGATGTGTCGGTTTATGGGTTGATATGTCATCTCAATCAGGCCCCCGTTTGACAAGTAGGCTCAGTTCAGCTTCATATCTGCATTGATTGACTCTCCATCAACTGATTTGATCTGTCTCCTTGGGATTTGTGCCCCCACTGTGCTGGATCTCCTAGTTTTTGTATATATCCAAGCACAGCAGCCTCTTCCAAGCTAGTTAGAACTGGGAGATATTGAGGTGCTGCTGCTATTGTACTTTTGTTATTGTTCATTTGAAATAAAGAGAAGCTTTGGAGGCAAGACGGTGTTGTGCCATTGTATGTGTGGATGATCATTGCCATTTTTTTGCTGATGTAACCTGTATCTGTGTTCATAATTTGCTAATTGCTTGTGGATTTGTTGCTAAGATTGATAATAACCTTATTATAAACTTGATAGGAAAGGTGCTTTTCAATAATTTTATTGGCCATCTCTTTCCTTTGATGCATGTTTAGAGATCTAGATTCAGCATGTTCTATAAGCTTATATGCATGTTATTATGAATCTTTGTGTATGTACTAATCGGATCTCACAAGTTTTTCGGCAAGTTTTTTTATTTCAGCTGAGCTACATGTTCCTAAATTGGAGAGGATGCTAATCTATTTTGCTTCTTCACTCTCTCCAAAACCTTACAAAGGCATAGTCCCTCGACATTCCACCTGAAAGCTCCACTGTGGATCTTCAAGGCTACCAGCATTTCTCTCCTCCTCTTCCTCCCTCAAAATAACTCTTTTACCCGGTTACTTTGTTCATAGATTTGATATTGTTTAGATGTATCATCTTAAAAGTAAATTTAACATAGATCTATCTTCTCAAAGCCCATAGTCTAGATCTTGCTCTTAAAAGGTTTCATAAGCATTCTAGATCTAGCTTTAGGGAAATCGTCCTTTTTGCATGGAATTTTAAAGAAAATTTGTAGCTAGCATGCATTACATTTCTATTTTCTGTTATAAAAGGCAAGCCAAGATCCCAAGGAAATCTTGCTTTCCTTGGTTCCTTTTTTACCCTTTTTTAACTAGTTTTTACTTAGCATTTTTTGGTTAAAAGTAAGCTGACCCAAAGGTACTTTCAGAGTGATTTTGGGCATCTTTCAGTCTAATAATATTGCTGGTTTTTAGCAGGCATAACAGAAAAAAGGAGGAGCTGCTGTTTGAAAGTGACTTTTGGGCCTTTGAATCCCCCCAGGGGTCTCCCTTTTTTACTGAAATCTTCAATTTTCGTACTTTGTAAGCTCTTGATTTAATTCTATATAAGACTCAAGAGGCATCATATCATTTTTCTGATATTGTAACCACTGGTAATAAAAATAATTTTTGAATAGGCTCTTTCGAGCCCATTCCCCATCCCCCCTGGGGGGATTTACGTCTGTGTCATTTTTGCTTTTCGTTCATCTTTTTCAATCTAGCGCAGTATTAATCTGCAAGGTAGTATACTTTGATATAAAATCAATTCCATATTCCATTTCAATTTTTTTCAAAGTAACTTTAATACTTACCCCACGAGCCTCCTTTTGAGCCGAAAGGTGAAGAAAGGTTCATGGTAGTCTAATTAGAAAATTGTGGTTTGCTCATATTTTTACATTTCATTTGCTATCATCATTTGTTTCAGTAACCATAATAAAATCAACCCCTCCTTGATTCCTCGATTGAGGTCCACTTGGACCGAAAGAGGTTCCTAGAGGGTTTTCTTTTTAACAAGAACATCCATCTCAAAATTTACTAAAATTGACAAGACTCCAGTGTGTATGCTAAGCACTTGGCTGCGGTCCGTCGAATTAGTCAAGTTGTATCAAAAGCATTTGAGTGAATAGTATAATTAGGATTCACTTTCCCAAATTTACAAACCATCAGGTGAAAATCCAACACCTAGATCAAACCATTATGGTGGAAAAATACCCAAAGGAAGCGGGAACTTCTAAAAAGTGACCTCGAGGAACCGATCTCTATCACACCCTGACGAGTGCGTTATGAACAATAGCCCCAAAGACTCCATTCATCCCACATATTCCTTGCGGGTAGCCGTGAAGGTTCAGTTTTGGACACACTCCAAGTACTCTCAGGTATATCTGGAGTCTACCCCTTTGCCTAATTTTAATCAACTCATATTTTCACATTAACTTAAAACGTACCAAGAGGCAATTGCAAAACATTCACTCCAAGCACATGCAAGTATATTGATTTCTTTTTTACTCCATTTTTAAGGCACCGGTTATTTTCTTGCTATATATTTATATTGTGTCTCAGCATTGTGCTTTCGTGCGCTCATTTTTGTATCTTGTCATCTATGGTTGTTTATGGTTAAATTTCAAACTCCTAAGTAACTCATTCAGTTCAACATCACCTTACTAAGTAATTTAGCCTTAGTAACTTAATAGGGTCTACCCCCCTTGGCTTCGTTAGGAGTTGAGCCTAAACGGAGGAGTCAAGAACAAGGTGACAGCCTTAACTCGAGACTTTCCCCCAAGGACACACCAAGTGGCTTGAAGATTTCTGCCACGTGACCCAGGTGTGTGTAAGGTGGAAACACATGTTATGTACTTGAAGGTAATATTTTAACAACATGCTTAGTTGATATTGATGTTAGCTACATCTTTAGGGAAGCCAATTGAATTCTGATATTTTCTACTTCCTCCTCTTTATCTTTAGTCAATTTATTGTATTGCATCATATTGGCGTACAGTCTTTCACTTTATTCTTGGGTTTTTTTTAGCTCTGGATTTTGTACAAGCTGAGTAGCTAGCAGCTTTAATTGCTTCCTATGATGTGCAATCTCATTGTATTTTTCCTTAAGGATGTATGCAACATTTGTATTGTAATTTCCCTAGGGTATATCAAAGGGTCTTAGAGAAATATAATTATCTCTATAAGGCTAATTATATAATTTTAGCACAATGGATTAATCAAACAAATATTTAATTTCATTTTTCGTGATTTAGTTTCGACAAAATCCCTTTAATTACCAATAAATTAAATTAAATCCAATAACTATTCCAACAAACGATCCAATGGATTGGAAATATTATTAACATCATATAACACCATCAAACCTTCTATCCAATACCTATCAGATATGATAACCACTTCTAAAGGCTAATTATCCGTATCCACAGTTAACTAGTAATTAAATTGTTAATTACGACACTTAACGACACTTAGGTGCGCAAATGATGACACTTATCACAAATACAATCGTTTAAAAAATAACCATCGATTATCAATTTCAATGGATTAATAACATCTAATTACATATAAATAATTCCTAATTACCAAAATTACAATAATTAATCATGGTAATTATGAAAGAGAGTCTGCGAGACTAATTAACTAGTTTTCTAGTATAAGCAGCTAGTCTTTCCTAAAATCAACTTGTAACCATGCCATTAAACCCAAAATAAATACTACAAAAATTAACAGCATATTTAATCATGCACCTACATCCAATTAAATTTTTATTTGTAGATGATTCCAATTGCACATAAGGTGATATTTTCCATCAATTCCATTGGAACTAGTTAACAATCACCGCAAGGAATTGAGTTTAAATAAATGAACCAAAATTAAATGCATGCATAAGTAAAGGAACACACCTGATAATTATCCACCTAAATCACAGTAACATGTTATAAATATATAACATGTCTAAATCGTTTTGTTTTTACAGAAACATAGATTTCAATCCACAACTAGTTATCAATTTTCACCGCAATGTACCTAGTTTCCAATTTAACATTCCAAATGCAAATTAAAAAGAAATATATGAGTACTGTAGCTCTTGGAGAGAGTACTAGGGGTATTCTAAATTCATATTTTTACATCTTTCCTCCCATATACAATTCATTAAATAACTCACAAAACTAGCTAATTCTACTCATTCGAATTGACTAGTAATTTTAGGAATCGCTAGAATAATTAAATCCATAGCTCATAGAATCATTAAAATGTCATTCCAAATATAAATAGCATGTTTTATAATTCATAACATATTTATATATCATTCAAACACTTCATATGCAAAGTCACAAATCTACTCAAAACAATTCCATTGAAGGAGCTAGAAATTGGAAATTGTTCTAGAATTGTGGTAGACATTTCCAAAACACTATCAAGAATATTTACCCTCACATTATCATGCACATTTAAATTTTATTTATCATTCATAAGCATAAAAAATAATATTCGGCCGTTTTGAAAAACACTTCATGTTCCAAGCCTCCAAACTATGCAAAACAATCTAATCAAAGAACTAGTTTTCGAATAAAAGGTAGAAGAATCAAAGAGAAGTGTATTAAACCATTTCAAGGATACTGTACCATAAAATTACAAGTTATGTAGTGAACATGTTCATAAATATCATTTCTATAGCATAGGTTCCCAAGAATCATTTCCTCAAACGATTTGTGCACAAAATCCCAAAAACTAGTTTCCAATTCCTTCACAAAAATTACTCGTATAAATAGATTGAATTCCATGAGAGGTTTCTTCCATCAATAGCTCATATGTTTCATCAAAAATTTCATGTGATTCCATAAATCAATCATATCATATCCAAATAAATTAAATAAACCTGAGATAAAAGCACTTATGTTTTCTAAATACGCGTTATCAGAATCGACTGTGCCACGTTCCACCCAGCCATAGAAAAAATGCAAGACAAAACTCACTTTTCAATGGTCACCCCCAAGTTGGAACCATGATTCCATAAGAAAAGGTGCACTCAACCACAAATTCTCTCAAGAAATCAATCTAATCACAACCCAATGTAAAGTAGCAATTCGAATACAGGAAAATTCCAATGGCTCCAGGAAAAATATGAGTGGCTCCAAAGTAACTCAGCTTAGGCATAGGCTCAGAAAGGATCTCCTACCAAGAGCATCAAAATCAAACCACAAGTTCCAAACACAAGCACAATAGAAAAATCAAGAACCCACACACAAGTGTGACTTCCAACACAAGAAAATTGAATTCGTTCATGAGAAATTCGAATTGGGAGAGAGACAGACATCAAGTGGATACACCAAGAGGAACACTAATCCAAATCATGAGGGCACATTAGGTGAGAGAGGGACTCCAATCCTCAAATAAAAATTAATACCAGGGTAAATAAAATCAAGGAGTAACATAACACATGAGGGTACATAACCAAGAGGGTCCACCAAGTACATAAGAAGGGTGTACAACATCAACATAGGCTCAACACACATATTTAAACACTTTTCCACAACCCCTTATTTGTAACATCATGACTCCCTGTACTCTCTTTCATGGCATCAGTCGTCCGATTGTTTTTATTTAATTAACTATTTTATAAGTTCAACATAATAAAAACAATAATAATGTGCAAACCATAGTCCAAGAACCTTGTGCCACTATGTCCAACATAACAATAATAATAATATGTTCAGGGGATAAACCATAGGGTATTACATACCTCCCCCCATAAACCATGCATCGTCCTCGATACATACACATACATGGCACAAAATCTGAAAACAAATGAGGGTATTCCTCCCTCACCGCATCTTCCAATTCCCAAGTCTCATCCTCAGGAGTATAGTGGCTCCATTGAACCTTAACCTGATGGATTTTTCTGTTCTTGTTTCCATTATTTCCTACAATGGAAACAATATCTACCGGAAAGTCTCATTCTAGCTCCACCTAGTCATATCAAATATATATACAAAACATATTCAACATCATGTATACTTGCTGACATGAAATCATATATATACCAACATGCTAACCAAGATCATATGTCAGTATCAAAATAATATAAACAACAATATATCATATCATATGCATCATCATCTATTGTAAAACAAAAGAATCTACTCTACAGTTTACTTGTATCATATTCCAGTCAATTATATGCCTAGGATCATGCACATTCTTTTTCAACAAAGAGACATAAAATACATTATGCAATTTTATGCTAGAAGGAAAAGCTAGTTCATAAGAAACTGGATCTATCTTTTCCAAAATCTCAAAAGGACCGCAATATCTAGCTGTAAGTTTAGAAAAAATCCCCAAGTTTAAAGTACATTTTTTTGTTTCACTTTCAAAAACACGTGATCCCCAACCTGAAACTATTTGTCAATCCTATTCTGATCTGCATTACTTTTTTGTCTATCCTATGTTGTTTTCAGATTTTGTTTAATTATGACCATCTGATCTTCCATTTCCTTTAATAATTTTGGCCCAATGATAACTCTATCTGTTGGATTATCCCAACTAATAGGTGTGTTGCATTTTATTCCATGTATTGCTTAAAAAGGAATTACTTTCAAAGAAGAGTGATAACCATTGTTATAAGCAAATTCCACAAGATAAAAATAATTTTCCCATTTAGTAAGATGATCCATTACATACATTCTTAACATGTCTTCAATAACCTAATTAACCCTTTCTGTCTTCCCATTTGTCTAAGGATGATGTGAAGTATTCATATTCAAATATGTTCCAAAACCTTTAAACAAACCTTTCCAAAAATGACATGTTAATTTTGAATCCATGTCTGACATAATTGCTTTCGGAATACCATGCAATCTAGCTACCTCTTTCATATAAATATGTGTTACTTCAGGTGCTTTGTGTTTAGTCTTAAATGGTATAAAGTGAGCTAATTTAGTTAATTGTCTACCACTACATAATAACATCATGTTGTGACCTTGTCTTAGGTAATTTCTTGATAAAATCCATACTAACTACATTCCATTTCCATTTTGGTATTTGTAAAGGTTGTAACAAACTTGTAGGGTGTATATGTTCAAATTTTACTTTCTAACATGCTAAGCATCTATCTATGTAAAGTGCAGTTTCCTTTATCATTCCTGATTAGTAAAAATTCTTCTTAGTTGTTGCTACTGTCTTTGTATAACCAAAGTGGCCTGCATACGATACATCATGCATTTCTTTTAAAAACAATTTATTTACGTTTTCTGAGTTAGGAAGGTAGACCGTGTTCTTATACTTAAGTATTCCATCTTCCAGTTTATAGTGTTCAAACTTATGTGTTGTTACATGTTGCTGCAAACCTGCTTTTACTCGTTGAAAGAATTCATCTGTATTGATTTCCTCTTTTATTATATCCTTTAAATCTTAATTTCTAGTAGTGATAGCTACATGCATCACATGAATTTTCCTACTAAGTTCATCCACCACTTTATTTTCTTTTCTTTTAACATGTTTAATGTCAAAATGATATTCACATAGTAGTTCCATCCATCTTCTTTATCTTGCATTTAGATTAAGTCATTCAAACAAGTATTTTAGTCCATGGTGATCAATTCTTAATTTAAATGTCTTTCCCATCAAGTAGTGTCTCCATATCTTTAAAGCATGTACTACTGCTGCTAATTCCAAGTCATGTGTAGCATAATTTTGTTTGTTTTCCTTTAACTTCCTAGACTCATATCAAATAACCTATCCATTTTGAGTTAAAACACAACCTATACACTGCTCACTTGCATTTGTACGTACCACACAATTTTCATCTAGATTGGCAATTTTCAAAACCAGTGCACTAGTAATCATCTCTTTAAGCTTCTAAAAAATTGTTTCACATTTAAATGTCCAATCAAAATTTATACCTTTCTTTTTTAAAGGAGTTATCGGATGTGCAACGTTTAAAAATCCTTCTATAAACTTGCGATAGTAACCTGCTAATCCCATAAAAGATATAAATTCAGACACATTCTTAGGTGTTGGCCAATTCATAATTGCTTCTATCTTTTTGAGGTCAACTGATATTCCTTCTTCGGATACAATGTGTCCTAAGTGGTGAATCTTGTTCTGATAAAAAGAGCACTTAATTAACTTAGCATAAAGTTGATTATCTCTGATCACTTGCATTACTAGTCTCAAGTGTTCTTCATGTTATTCTTTGTCTTAAAGTAAACTAGTATGTCATCCCAAAAGACAATCACAAACTTGTCCAAATATTTCCAAAAAATCGCATTCATCAAGCACGTAAAGGTAGATGGTGCATTCGTCAAACCAAATGCAGAAATTGTAAACTCATAATGACCATATCTTGTTCTAAAAGATATCTTATTGATGTCCTCTTCCTTAATTTTGACCTGATCATAACCTAACCTGAGATCTATCTTGAAAAAACTATGGCACCCCTTAACTAATGAAATAAGTCATCAATTATTGGTAAATGATACTTGTTCTTGATAAAATTCTTTATGTAACTTCCTATAATCTATGAAAAGTCTCTAACTACCATATTTCTTGCTTACAAACAAAATTGGTGCTCCCCAAGGTGAAACATTAGGCCTGATATAACCTTTCTTTAATAACTCCTCTAATTGCATCTATAACTCCTTCAATTCAGGCGTACTCATCTTATAAGGGACTTTAGACTAAGGAACTATATCAGGAACTAGATCAATAGTAAAGTCTATATCTCTTCTAGGGGGGATTGTGGGTATCTCTTGAAATACATCTACAAAAACCTATAATACTGGTTAGTCCTGTAACTAAGGTTCTTTTTCCTTAGATTCTTCTAGGTGAGCTCCATAAATCTCGCACCCTTTTCTAAAACACTTCTTTAATTGTAAGGTTGTAACTTGTCTTAAATATATCAGTCTATGTTTTCCTTTAACTATTACTATGTTTCCTTCCTCATCTATACATGTGTAAGTATTATTGTAACAATATAAGATATCTTGGTGTGTATTCAACCAATCCATACCAATCAAAACATCGTAAAAGCCTAATGAGATAAAATTTAAATCTACTAAAGTATTTAAACCATTCATTTCCAAAGGACATTGTCTTACTATTTCTGTGAATTTTATTTTAGTTCCAGTTGCTAACTGCACAAGGCCTTCTACCTAAGTTTACTTTTCTTAAGAGATAAATTCAAAACTACACTCAGTGCAACATAATTGTTACTAGCTCCTTAATCAATTAAAATAGACACAGATCTATTACCAATCTTACCTGCCACTTTTATGATGTGAGACTGGTAATATTCCTGCCTACCTTCCAAAGCTGCATAAATCCTCTGAGTCTTACCAAAATCACCTATTGTTTCTTCCTGAATGTTGTGAATGTTGTCTCATTTCTTATGTGGACACTCCATTGCATCGTGATTCTAATTACAAGTCCAACATCTAACAGGAGGTCTCTTATCTGAATCTGGATACTTATGAAAATTACCAATTATGTTGACATGAGGCTTGGTTCCCTTCTTTCTTTGGTCTCATGTAACACTCTTCTTATCCTTCAAGTCCTGATGTTCCTTATTCTTATCCAACTTATACAAATGTTTTGCCTTCCCGATTATTTATTTAAGGGTCTTAGGCATATCCTATTGAATATTATCCTCGTAAAATGTTGGTAGTCCACTTAGAAATATTTGAATCTTATCTTTCTCATGTTTTATATAATCTACATAAGTTAACAGCTCAATAAATCTCTTCTCGTATGCATCCATGGTTAATTTTCCTAGCTTAATTTCAAAGCATTATTCCATCTTAATATCATAGTATTTCTCTTAAAGGTATTCTTGTTGAAAATGCTTTTTAAAAATTTTCAAGTGATATTTTCTTCATCAAAATATTTCAGTTTAATCATATATTCCCACCAAATAGAGGTTCTTCCCTGCAAATGATAGATAGATATTCTTGCTTCCATGGTTGATGAATAATTATGCAATTGGAAAAACCTGCAGAGCCCTACTAACCATGTTTCTACTTCTTCACCTTGTTTAACTTCACCGTCAAAGGTTGAAGGTTTAATATTTATGAACTATCCCATCAACTGATCATGTCCATAGATACTCCTTCTACTATTACGTTCATCTGAAAATCTGGTTGGACTAATCGTAGTAATTCTACCTCTTTTTCTCAAGGGAGGTGTACGGTAACTGACGGGTGGAAAGTTCATTCTACAGTAAGTTTTCATGCTTTTCATTTATTTCTTGTCTTGGGTAGTCTTTAAGGATCTTAGTTCTTTCATGATATGTTCTTAAAGGTGAGTGATCCTTTCATTACATTTCTTAACTGAGTCTTCCAAGTTAAGGGATGAACTACTCCTCCTCCTTCCTGCATACTCCTCTTCGGGGCCATAAGGGGTTGTCTATTTAACTTTCATCCTCTATCATTTTTCTCTGTGGGGTCTTCTGAGATTAAATTATTTAATATGAGTTGCAACTTGTTCATTCTAAGTTTTGTTAACATTCCATTACCATTAATTTTATGACACATTTACTCATTTCTTGTCAATCTCTCTCTTAAAAGGGCTAATGTTGTCTTAATAAATACATGCTTTGAAGATATATTTGTATAAATAATATACACAAATATATTATTTATTTATATAAGGATTTAGGCCTTGGTGATGGACTAAGCCTAACAAACCCCAAATGACGGTGAAACAAATACTCAATTCAAAGTATTCCAATCATACAATATATCACTTATGTATACGAATATCATCATAAATAAAGTGAAACAAATACTCAATTCAAGGTATTCCAGTCATACAATAAATCACTTATGTATATGAATATCATCATAAATAAAGTATATGTGTTGTTACGAAGATTATATGCTTGATTTTGTATTTGTTTGTAAATGAGATATGTTTGAGTAATAAGTGCATTTATTTGGAATTATGTGGACTATAAATATCTTGTGAAAGTTTTAGGTTATCATATTAAACATTTACATGCATCATTCTTTTAGATAGTAATATTATTAATCATGAATAAGGCTACATTGAACATGCACATTGAGCATTGTCAAATTATTTATGCTATTGATGGGTGCTTGGTCTCATTAGATCTTGTTGTGCACTCTAACCCACAAAGATGTGATACTCATTTACATTCATGGGTATAAAGTAAGTTAATTGATACATGATATTATTTTTATCATCTAGATCTTGTTGTGCACTCTGACCCACAAAGATGTGATACTCATTTACATTCAGGGGTATAAATTGGTGCTTGGTCTCATTAGATCTTGTTGTGCACTCTAACCCACAAAGATGTAATACTCATTTACATTCATGGGTATAAAGTTAATTGACACATGATATCATCTTTATCATCTAGATCTTGTTGTGCACTCTAACCCACAAAGATGTGATACTCATTTACATTCATGGATATAAAGTAAGTTAATTGACTCATGATATTATTTTTATCATCTAAAGATAAAAGGGAATGATGAAAAAAAACTTTAAAAAAAATAATATTACAAAGAGATGTGAAGATAAAGTGAAAGAAAAAATACATTGAAAAAGATATCAAAATTTAATCATAAAAAATCAAATTAAAATAAATAATAACAATAATTATTAATTTTTATTGAAAAAAAAATAAAAATAAAAATAAAAATATATATATATATATATTAAGAATTTTAAAAATTAAAATTGCATCATAGAGAAGAAGAAGATTACCTAGAGGAGATGAAGAATGTGAAACCACTTCCTCAAAGTCACTTGCTTTGACCCACCTCCTCATTACAAAGTTTGCTTTCTAAACATTATGTTGACTTTAGGACAACAACATAAATAATAATAAAAAGGGAAGCACTTAGTGATTAGAGATTATAGTGATTCATAGATTGGAATCCCATGTAAGCAAAATGATTACACTCATTACAATGATTGATTGATTGGAATCCCATAATGAATAGAATGACTTTGGGTAAAGTATATGGGAAGATCAATTAATTGACATCACTACATCGATATTGAATCATTATCTTTACAAGTTTGTAGTAAACATAATCCTATTAAATATAAAATCTACCTATTTATGTGTGAGCATCTTACGAATTTTGAATGTATGTAGTTATTCAAAAAAAATTGTTTGCCCATATTTGTATGTGTTTTGTTCCTATTATCAAAATATTTAAACCAGTGTATTTAAAAATAATAAATTATTGGTTTTCTTAAATTTTATAATAAAATTTGTTGTAATTAGTTTTTCTTCATTATGATAAAGTTAATGTGTTGAAATTAACACCTGCTGAGAATCATTAGTATTAATCACAATCCCTAACTTGGTATGGTATCCCTTTCACTAACCCAAAAAGCTACCATTGGCATATATTGAAATAGTTAAGAGTCTTGGTATTGTTTTGTCTTGTATTTGTATTTGAAAGTACTATAATTTATAGTTCTATTTGTGTGTTTATATATTCTTTTGAAAGTGAAGAAAGGCAAATGATATTCGATAATCTCATTAATAACTATAATATTGAATAATTAAAATTATAATATTAAAGGAATAAAAGATGTTATTACTTTAACATAAAAACTTTATTTTGTAAGTTAAATATATTTCACTGAATAAAAATTCCACTCCTGAAATTATTATTAATTAAAAGTATGTTTATTGTTTTATCTTTTATTTGTTTATAATAGTCTTGAAATAATTATTAATTAAAAGTATGTTTATTTTTTTTTATCTTTTATTTGTTTATATAATAGTTTTTTAAATAATTAAAAGTATACTTTTATTTGTTTATATAGTAGTTTTTGAAAGTATTATAATTTATTGTTATGCCTGGTATATGTAATGTATTGAAAGTGAAGGAAGTGGAATGAAAGCAAAGGCTATCTAATAATTATAATATTGCAATGAACAATTATATTATCATTTAATTTTTAAAAAGTTATTTTTTCACTCACTTAAAAAGACACCATTAACATAGATTGAAATAATAATAAAATTCTTTGTTTTTCAATTTTATATAAATATTATAATTTATAATTTATTATTATGTTGTGTGTATGTTTAGATATTCCTCTAAAAGTGAAGGAAGTTAAATAAAGGCAAAATCTTCAAATAATTTTATTAATAATTATAATATTAAATGAAATTTATTATTATGTTCGGTATATATTTAGATATTCTTTTGAAAGTGAAAGAAGTTAAGTAGAGGTAGAAGCTATTCAATAATTTTACTAATCATAATAATTATTATAATATTGAAGTGAAAAGGATGGTATACTTAATTTTATATTTTTTTTTAAGTAAGAGTAAATATGGCCAAATGTACATAGGTAGCAAAGTAGGTTTACATATCAAAACATTTTAAACTGTCATCCACAGTCTAAGATTAAAAAAAACATGTTTTTCTCATTAGGAAACCATGTCAAAGAGCAACTGGAACTGTTCTAAAAGCCAACTTTTAAGTTTTAAACCATTGAAACTAGATATGTATTAAACTAAAATATCTTGAAACTAAAACATCAAAATACTAGATATAAAATACTTTGCTAGTTCTAGGGTTGTGGAACCTAGGTAGGAGGTTGGATCACAGCATTCTAGCGAGTAGCTTTCGAGGGCACAGCCTGAGGAGGCTTAGCAACAAGAAGTTCAAAGGTTTCCCCTAGTCAACTAGCCATCCATGTAACAACCTTCAAGAGGTAGGTGTTTCACTCTTCCAAGGTATCCATTCTTTGCTTCAAGTGGCAAAAATCTTCGTCTTCCGACAACATGCCTAGGGATACCATTGCTTTTGTGTGCTAATAGAGCTCTAAAGTCCTATAGAACTAAGAATTTCAAGTTCCAATGCAACCTAAGTCTGGAATGATCCCTTGAAGCTGCCTCTCAACCTCACATTTTCCTACTAAATTTTGACAAGCTTTACCTCCACTTCCACCACATCCATACCCTCATGTCCTCCTTTGAGACTTCTTTGTTGTAGAAATTCATCCCTTCCATGGTAGCCTTAGTCGCATGAGTCGAACTAGACGGAGAAGGGTGAGACCTTCCACCACAATTCGCCTTAACACCGCGAGTGAGGGGAGTCTAGTACCCAAACAAGGAAAAATAACAAACAAAATTTTTGTTACGGTGAGAGCAGAGCCAGAACTAGAGGATCATGGCATCATCATCCCCCTTTATTCTATTACTCACCATAGGCACTTCTAGCTCTAGTAACGCCGAAATTTCATTGTGAACTTGAGTAATGAAGATGGCAATCATGTCCCACTATGTGCTTGCCCTCCCTTTCATGCAAGCTTTCAAAATTGCATCCCTCCAACCTTGTGTTATAATCTACCTCCACTACAAAACAATACCAACAGTCGTTCATTTTAATTATAAGTGGAGTTCTTTTAATGATTGAGGAACATTATCATGCCACCTCTTCTCTCAACTGATGAGCCTCCACCTCCCTTGACACACTGGTGTCATGTCTCCTATCCACCCAAGCCTCCTCTGCTCTTCCCAAACAGGCCTTGTTCACTCCAGACACCCCATCCGAGAATATCATCTTAACTTAAAAACTTTAGTTTATAAGTTAAATATTTTGATTCAAGGAATGATTTATAAATAACTTTTGTTTTGTGATTGTTATTAATGTGGGGTTATTCACAATATACAATTAATCCACATATATTAAGAGTGGAGTGGTAAGTAAACTTTATGAGAAAAAT
This sequence comes from Pseudotsuga menziesii, assembly GCA_001517045.1. Taxonomy (NCBI): domain Eukaryota; kingdom Viridiplantae; phylum Streptophyta; class Pinopsida; order Pinales; family Pinaceae; genus Pseudotsuga; species Pseudotsuga menziesii. The sequence continues at coordinate 292,642 of LPNX010837992.1, forward strand.
TGTAAATGGACCTTAAAAATCCTTACATTGAATGCACGCAAATAAGGATATTATATCCCTGAAAAAATGTCATCCTCTAAAAATTTTCATCTGCAATCTCTTTCCATAACGATTCTAACTTGGTGACATGTCAACCAATCATTGTGGTTATTGTGTGTTAAGATGAATCCACCACTTCCATCTCCATCTACATATGATCTAGAGTATGCTACCATTATTATAATGTTTCCAACCTCCATAATATGTACATGGGCATGGTCGATCTTTTATATGTCAAACACATTGTTGGCCTCCTCTTTGCCATTAAACATTCTCAAATGTTGTTGGCATCTTGTATACCTTTACACATGTGAACACCTCATCATTCCCATCACAATCACCATCATGAACACAACTATGTAGACAATGTAACAATGTTGAATAGAAAAATGGGATTGGGTGCTAACACATTTGTCACTACCTTATCAATTTGTAGATGATCTCTTCCCTTAGTCATGCCTTTGAAATTATCCTTCCCTAATTTGATTCAATGTTTTCATTTCCCTTATGAAATACGTAGTATGTAAATAAATTGTAATCTACTATGAGGCTTATTAGCCTCATAAACTAGGTTGAGAATGTGACAATCAAAATTTTATAAAAAGTGTGAAGCTCCCAAAGTAGTTTAAAAACATGATAATGAAATTTTTATAATGATAATGTGCCTTTGGAGACTTCCCAAGTCACAATCAAAATGTGATTATCAAAATTTTATTCAAAATAAAATACATGGAAATTGTATAAACAAGTAATACATATGGAAACGTGCCACTGTCTAAATATTAGCTAGAACATTCCACCTTTTGACACCATTTGATATACCTAAAATCTTTGGGTCAGTGATTCCTAATTGAGGTAGTGTTTTTTATATTTTAGGTCCATCTAAATACCTATTCTTTGAGATCTCTATGCACTTCAAGTTTTAGGTTGCCACAAATAATAATGGATGAAATTTTTGAAATCAATTGTCTCAATGATTTGATCATGACTTCTTATTTTAATCACAACTGTACAATAATTCTCTCTTTTCAATTCATTTTCCCATTTTCATTAATGCATCACTAACATATATGTTAGTTGTGTTCGTAAATTTATTTTAATATTATATTTTTAATTAATTATTTACAAAATAAATTCTAATAAGAAAAGAAGAGAGACTACAAAAATGCAACAAAGGTGAAGGAATGATGAAGAAGATAAAGGAATGAGGATGAAATTTACCTTAGACAAAAATATCCATACCTTTGCTTGGGGCCTGGGAAAGAGGACGAACAATCAAGCTAAATGAGCGGCTTTGATGCAAGGAATTGAAATGATGTTAGAGTTCAATATTGGAACCTTTCAAGTCTTTAGCGACTCTCATATCGTTATCCAAAAGATGCAAGGCATATTCAATGTCATAAGTAAAGAGATTAGAAGAGTCCGAAGGAGAATTATGGCCTTCATATTTGATATCACTAAGGTTCAATTCTTCCATGTCAACGTTGGAACAATAAGGAAGTTTATAGGATTTCCAACTTAGGATGTAAGTTAAAACAAGGTGAAATTAATGTGGATAATTCCACTCCCCCTAATCAAATGGAAATCATGCTTTGAGACTAAATTTGCCTTGTCTCCTACTCATTGGGGGTCATAATTTTCCATTGTATTACTTGCATCAAGGAAGGTCCCAGGCCAACCTGGCCTCCTCTTTAAGGTGATGGGACAAAAGTGGCTATGGTGGAGGCTACGTACTACAAATTTGAACAGATGGTTCATGGTTGAGGAGGTTAACTTCTTGCATTAAATGCTCATGGGAAGGTCCTTTACTCCACACCACCCTTGCTCATATGAACTGATGTGGTTCCCATGTGACATTCATGTGCATGGATATGGATGATCTTCTGCTTGCTCTCGTGCATGTCTTATCTAGAAGAGTCGAGAAGGGCCCCAAGTATTTGTAAGTCTCTGGGTGGAGTTTCGACAATATTGTTTTGCAAGATCAAGAGGAGCATAAGGTGGTTGAATGGTCTAAATCCTTGTTTTCTACTGCGAAGAACAATGCAATGGAGGAGGTTCCAGGTGAAATAAGGGAGTTAAAGTGTATCATGGTAGACTATAAAAATATGTTACACTATGTCTTTAAGGTTTCTACAACGGTATAGGAGGAAAACATGAGGATCTTAGTTGATAACATGGGCATCAAACATGCATTGACGATATGGAAGGAAGCTCTCAGGTTTTGACTAGTGAAGTAGAGGATATTAGGCACATGCTATTGAGTATGGAAATAAACCAAAATGGTTAGCAGGATGAGGTGCAAACTACTATGACTGACATTAAATGTCATCTTTAGGAGGAGGGGATGAATGCAAATGAGAGAAATCAAGTCCACTTTGTTCAGTTGAAGAAATACTCAGTGAAGTTCAGGTAGACTTGGGAAAGCTCTGCAAAGGAAAAAATGACCCTTCGTGTGAGCAGGATGCAACCTCTCTGTTGGAAGAATTCTCCACGATGCATTTGAACGAAGCGGTCAACCAATTTCAGGAATGATGTTTCAGATAACTCCTTTAAAAAAATTGATATATTTTTTTGCATCTACTTATGTAGCCATTTTTTAGAGTTTACAATGTAAGAGGTAGAAGCATAGGTTTTGGAAGAAATAACATTTTCGTTTATCAAAAGTGCTGACAAAAGGGGGAAATTCTATAGAAATGTAATGTATAACTTTGATTTCGAAATCCTTAATAGTGGCTTGAAGGAAATATGTATATATATTTTAATATATTCATACATTTTTTCATTCATCTGTGTGTGTGTGTGTATACATATATATATGTATATATATATGTATATGTATATGTATATGTATATGTATATGTACATGTACATGTACATGTACATGTACATGTACATGTACATATACATATACATGTATATATACATATACATATACATATACATATACATATACATATACATATACATATATATATATATATATATATATATATATATATATATATATATATATATA
>LPNX010837992.1:296204-384426 GCA_001517045.1 Pseudotsuga menziesii
CTTCGTAATATAAAGAAAGGATTTTATATATATATATATATATACAACATGAGTGGGCCTAATGGTTAAGAGCATGTGTTTCCTCATAGGAGGTCACATGTTCAAATCCAGAGGGGGGTAGTGTATGTACACCTCTGTAGACTTTAGTAATTAAATCATTGTGTAGAGGGGGGTCCCTTGTCCCACAAACAAGAGGGCCTCATACACTAAATAGGTGTCTCGCTTGACAATGACCTTAAAAATAGATGATTATTATTGTTATTATTATATAATTTAAACTAAAATTATATATTCTATATAAACATGACATCAGATTTTACAAAAAAATTGTGATATAATCACCCATACCTTGATGTGAAATTTTAAAAGCTATGTATTTACACGAATTTATATGCGACAATTTTGAGTTTTATCATCTATATTCAAATTATATAATTTTATATTAAAAAAATAAATGTTTGTAATAATTTTTAAAATGAAAAAAAACCCTCTTTAATATATTATTCAAACTATATAACTCTATATTAAAAAATCCAAGTTTTATATATTAAAAAGTCCAACTTTTATATAAATATGTTTTTTAATACATTTTTAAAACGAAAACCAACTATCTTTAATATAATAAAGACTGCCCTATTTTTTTTAAAAGATTGCTAGATTTCTATGAAAAATATTAGAGATGTTTTAAATAAACACTAAAATAATTAATAGTAAAAGTATATAAACTTTTTAATAAATAAGTGTTTATATAAAAATATAAATAATAATAAACAAAGGTTTTTAAATCTTTCTCGATTTAATAAAAAAATTATAAATAAACCTTTTAACTTGAACGCCTAAACAGAATTGCAAAATTGTTATCGGTGAATGGAAACTTTACGATTTCCATAATTTCTTAGATAACAACGATAGTCTTCCTATAAATAAAATATTTTAACTATTGAATACATTGAAATTGGAATCATGCACTTTGCAAAGGGAAATCAAAAGAGATTAAATGTTATTAACATGAAATTAGAAAGATTGTAAGCTTTATTTGTATTCTTGGTATATACATAACATGTTTGGTCTAAGGAAGTTTTTCTTAAGATTTGGAAAAAATTTATTGTTTTAATTTTAAAATGTAGTGACAAAAACAATTTTCAAATCATAGGATTACTATGAAAAGCTAATTTTTTTTTGGCTAATTGTATGGAATAATATATGAGAGTATTATTAGCTTGTGGTTTGAAAGTCATGATGAGAAAGCTAAGTGGCAGGTTGGTTTGTGATGATATCTTTCGACTATAGAGTAGTTAATTACTCTTAGGATCATAATTGGGGATTATCTTAACAACAATATTAATATTTTTTGTTGTTTTGCTGATTTTTTTAAAAAAAAATTGACGGGGTTCCTAGAAATAACCTTTGGCTCAAGAGGCTAGAATATGTTGGGGTTCATTTTGGATTGAGGGATGTAGTGATAAGACTTTACAAGAGGGTCATTTCAAGTTTAGAAATATTGAGCAATGGTTATAGGAAATCAATTTAATATAAGGGTTAATCGGGGTTCTTCCCTCTCATTCACTACTTTTGCTATTTATATTGACAAGTTCGAGGATTATCTAGAGAAACTAGATTGTGTAGGCATGACACTAACATGATTGGTTATTGTCCTCATTCTACATTGAGATGTTATTATCCTTTAGCGAAGTTCCCATATGACCTTAATACACAACTGGAAATTCTCAAATATTTCTATACTAACTTATAGATCTTTGCAAATATAGATAAAACAAAGCTAATGCTCAATAAAATGAAATAATCACATAGCCTAATTTTGTTTATAATAATAGCAACTTGAAGAAGTTCATTTTTATAAATACCTTGGAATTGATTTTCATCGCAACATAATGTGGAATCATAGAGTTGAAAAGAATTAATGGGGTTGTAAAGCATATTTTGGTCATAAGAACAATTATAAATATGAAGAATTTTTGTATAGGGTAAAAAGGGTCCACTTCAATACCCTAGTTATTCTTTGTGATTTGTATGGTTGTGAAGTTTGGGGTTATGGCATATCTAGGAAGCTTGGAGGAAAATTGAACAAACCCATAAACAATTTATGATAAATAGATTTAATATATTTAAGTGCAATACACTTTATCATTTCCTTCTTTTAGATGTTGGACATGTTGTGATTAAGAGTGAGGTTGTGATTATGTAAGAAATGTAAAAGTGCAAGATAATTAGCATGAACAATAAGAGACTTCTTATCACTACTTCAAACATCAATGAAATTCATTCAAGGATCCAAAGAGTTTAGACTAAAGTTGTAGTCTCTTGGTTAAAAATTTTGGGGGTAATGCAAGGGGACTCTCTCTAACATATCAATACTATTAAAGCACTATCATAAATAAGTTTTTGAAAAAATGTTGAGTAATAGGGAGATTGAGAATAAGAGAAAGTTGAATTACAACAAAAAAAAACATTAACACTAACTCAAAAGATCAAAACTATATTGATTGTTCTAGCACAAAATATAAAAACATATTGTAACTATAAGAATAAATTATCATGCTCTTTATAGTGAAATAGGACATTGGACAAAACCCAAAACACCTTTGCACGAAAGAATCTTTATAATTTGTGAGATGAATGAATTAGAGGATGAAAATCACTTTCTGTTGCATATTTTGACCTAAAAAGACATTAGATCTACATTTCAAAGCATTTGTAATAAAAACAAACTCTGTAACTTGTTAACCCATAAAAATAAAATAGAACTAAAAACAATTGTGTCCAAGTTATCTAATCACAAGACAACATGATCAATCAAGGTAATTAATTTGAATTTAATGGTTGTATAAACCAAATTTGGTCTCAATGGTTGGCAATCATCATCATATGATGCATAATTACAAAATAAATTAGGTCATTTTTAGATAAAATTCATAACATAGAGTTTAATTTCCTTGCTCATTTACAACTCATTACTTATGCATAAACATTTAGAGTGAAATTTAAACTAGTACATAAGAATTTTTATTATGTGTATATATTCCATTTACTCATTCATGTTTCCAATGTTTATATAAAAGAGCACATAATAATAAATAATAGAAAAAAAAATGGGTGATAATTCACAAATAAATCATGTAAAAAAATAAATGATCTTAAATTTAAAATACGATCATTATCTTGCCAAACATTTTTTCCCAAGAAAAAGGCCTTAATTCCTTTATTTCAAGCAGAATTACATTTAGCATGTGCCTAAGGGTACAAAATAAAAATGTAACCAACTCCAAAGATATTTTAATTCTAACTAGAAATAGAAACCTTATGTCTCAAAAGCATGTAAAGTACCAAACTAGAAACAAACAACTTTGAATATTGTATAGAAAATATCATCTGTGTTCCATAAGTAACCATAAAAATAAATTGGACCTAAAGAGGCCAGGAACCAACAACACCATTAGGGTAGACATTATGAGTCCTCCACATTTATACGACTAACATAACCTAAATAAAATGTTGCTGAGCAAGAAGAACAATAATAACTTCATCCTTTGACTAAGTGATCTCAAGTAAACCTACTTGAGAATTCACTACATGTTTCAACAAACTATCAACAATAATATTCAACTCCCTAAAAATATGCTTACAAGTGAAGGACGGGCCAACTAACTAGTTTTTTGAACAAAGTATTCCTGATGAGATGCTCCAAGCCTAGATCAAGATTCCTCCTTTGACCAAATATTAATCAACAACTATCTTCAAGTCCTTAAATATCTAAAACTTAGTTAATCCCATTTCCCCAACCATAAAAATAAAGATAAGGATGGCCTTCACATCTACCATATTATTTGTACCAAATCCTACTACAAGTAAAGAACAAGAAATGCAACTTAGTCCATAACTACTTCAATTTCCTTTCAGGGCACCATTGAAAAAACTTCAAGGTCTATTAGTGTCAATGTTGAAAGAATCTACCTTCTTAATATATTTAACCAAAATCTCTTTTCGGATACCTTCAAATTCATGCTAAACACTCTAGAAACCTGGATCAGGATGGTCATCCCTTTCTCAAATATTAATGTATCCATTGTTTTCCACAAAGCCCAACAAATCAGATAATGGAAGTTCTTCAAATTTAACTAGAGAATCTTCCTCCCACCAAGATTTGATCGCCTCCTCTAATGAAACTTCATTGTAGATACCTAACTCCCAAGTAAGTGTTCTAGTAGCATACCAAACTTCCTTAAAAAATTGACATCCAACTAGCATACAAAATACAAAGTTAGAGTTATGCACAAAGGACACCATCCAAGACCTTCAAACGATCTTTCAAGTATATTGTTCTATGTTATAACCTTTCTAGATAGATCCATCCATACAAAAATCTTGATTTTTAATGGAGACATGATATTCCACACCTTTAACCACCACCCTTGTATAGGTTGAGTTGGACATTAGAGAACATAGTTGCTTGATACTTGCATAATAGAATCCTCCTATAGGATTTTTTTCCACACTAGTGTGTCCTCCTCCTCCCTAATAGATATATTATTAGCTATCGCCCTTGCATAAAAAAACACACTCCTTAGCTTATAGAGCCATTGAACCTAACTCTTCAACCTTCTTCCACCCTCCACCAAAATAATTGCCACCCGCAAAGCTAACATTGGTCAATAGTGTATTATTGAATTTATGAAGAGTAGTATGTAGGCCAATTTTTACAGTTTGAAAGAAATATCGCCTCAAATTCAAGCTTCAACACCCATTTAAATGTGCCTTCCACTCCCAACCTTCCTTGATAAATAGTTCCTAACCAATGGAAAATACGAGACCAAAGTTTCCCAAACAATGAATGCATTAAAAAAAATATTTTCCAATCTTATCCACTCTAGCATAAATAATGGGGGAATGCAAATTTGCATATTATCCTTCCATAATCCTAACCCCTTAATCACTTACCATAATTTATTAGATACCAACTAGACCTTCCCAATATAAAAAATGTTCTTCATACCCCAACCTCCATCCTCCTTAGTCATAGCAAGTTTCCCCCATCTAACAAAGTCCATCTTATCCTCATCTTGTTTCCCAATTTAAAGGAACCTAAAGACCTTTTTCCTAGTTAAGGGCAAGATTATTTTAGGAATGTATGCTAAGGATTGCAAATATATATGGATCATCTCTAAAACCATCTTAACCAAAGTAATTCTACAATCAATAGAAAACCATCTTATGTACCAAGGAGTGATCCTTTTCTCTATTTTGTTGAATAACCATAAACAATCCATGTATCCATACTCATTTGGGTTGATATGACAACCTAAATATTTAAACCTTAATTAAAAATGCACCACTTGGAAGGTTAACATAAGGTTTATAGCATTTTTATGACCCTCCAATGCTTTATGGAGCATTACAAAGGATACTTTCTTATTTACCTCCATACCTGTAGCCTATGATAGATCCAAAATACATTAATTTGTTTTTTATAATTTAGAGAACCATTAGAAAATAGAAGGGCATCATCCACAAAATAAAAATGAGTTAGAAAAAGAATTTTTCATATCCTTGTACCTTCCAAACCTTCATGGTCATATTCATGAATTATATATCTACTTAATCCCTCAACAATCAAGAGAAAAAGTGGATTTGAAAATGATTAAATATCCCCTTCCAACATCCAAATCTTATCTTATGAATCCTTGAATTTACCTTTGGCCCACTTCTAGCTCTATTATTCCTCCTTGTAAGCTTAAGGATCAAGATCATAATGCCACAAAGTCCATCCCTTCAATTTGTTGGAGAAGAAAGTCCACCAAAGGAAGTACCCTCAAAATAAAGTTCATGTCACCACCATCCATAACATTTTTCTTTCCCACATTCAAATCCTCAACGAAGGACTCCTAGAAAACCTCTCTAGCATTAGAATGACCATAGAGATTAATGACATTAAGGATAGTGTCAGAATTTGGAGAGAAAACTCTAAACAAATAACGAAGTGGCAAAAATAAGCACTTCTAAATTGCAGTGACTTACACCAACCTACCACTAAGACTCCATATCTTCCCTCAACATGAATAGCTTTAAAACTCCACCCCAAAAAGGTTGACAACAAATACCTTTATCTTTATCTACCTCAAGCATAATCTCCTAGATTAACATAGCATTTGGAATGTTTGACTTCACCAAACACTTCAAGGAGTTTCTTTTATGGGCATTCCTCAAGATTTTGATGTTATAAGATATCAAAATTATTTCAAAACCTTTGAGTGGGTTTTCTCTACACTAACTGCATCTTGGATAGTCATTTGCTTCCCCAATAAATACTCTCAATCATATTTCTTCATTGCATGGTTGAGAAAATATTTCTTACCATGCACAACTTGACTTCCACTATGATCCATACATATTCACCCCTCCATGCTTTCTACCTCCATCCCTTCCCCCTTCTTTTTCATTGATAGAATATTATTGAACCTATGTTTACTTTCTTCCTTAGAATTGTCTTATCCCCTTTCATTTGACCACTAGTACACCTCCCCTTGCCCCACCACAAGAAATTAAAACCTGTTGAGACCTTGGAAATATACCCCCCTTTCTACTCTCAAAACCTTTTAATGGGAATATTTTGATCATCTATAAATTTATTAGATTTAGTTTCTTCTTCCATGGTCAACCTCCAAATCTAGGTCTACCAAGAGTGGGGTCTCCAAACATTGCTTATTTGTCTTTAATGAAGGAGCTCTTCTTTTTAATCACATTCACAAAGTTGGTGAGATTATTTATAACATTAGAAGAATACCCTTCATGAGAAACACCACACCTTATGAAATCCATGTCATCTACCTATGTCAACAATCTCTTCTTTAGACTCAATGAACATCCTTAACTCTAGCTAGGTCTTTGAATATTTTTTCAACAATAATAAAATAAGGGTATTCACATATTGACGTACCTTTGAAACTTGTAAGCCAATACCACTACTCATAAACCCCCTATATTATCTAACTTTGGCCTCCAACCGTACATCACCCATCTCATCCTCGTCCAAGCTATTTTTTCTTTGGGTAAGTGCAACCTAGATGTACATATAGGTGACATATGGAAAACTTAAATTGAATCTTCACATAATATATCTCATGTCTATGAGGACCATGTCCCACTTGTATACCAATAACATCAATCTACCATTACCCAAATTCATCTCCGCACATATATTTTATATGGATTTTATGTCCAATGTTTTGGTTTTCATTGATATCGAACATCCTACCTAACTTATAACTAATGAAGGTTAGGACCTTATCCAACTAGAGATCCAAATGAAGAGAATGGAGCTTCCCCAAAAAGGTTGGATGTTTGCAATTCTTTCATAGATCAAATAGAGGCATCCACTCCTTAAGAGATAAATTTGAGTTATCCTAATACCATTTACCTCTCAAAATGTTCTCCTTATCCTTTTCCTACTAAAACACAAAAGTAATCCATCATCTTGCCAATAAATGGAAGAGAGGCACATATCCTAGTTGTTGCCTCCAAAACTTTTTAATTTGGAGCCTCATAAGCTTCTTTGATACCAATTTACCATGAAAAATTTCGATGAGGACCATGGCCTAGTATAGTTGCACTTGCTCCAACAATGCATCCTAATCCATTATCAACTTCATCTATACGTACTTAAGCTTAACACTCTTAGGCTTCTTCTTCTTTCTCTTGACTAGCACCTCCATTCTAGAGGTAAGATTTGGGTTTAGTTCAATCTTATCTGATATAACCTCTACATCTTGATTGACCTTCTTAATGATCCTCTCTTGAATACCACCCCTCTTACCAAATTATTACAACTTGAGTTTACCATCTCTAATGAAATCCTCGAGCCATCAATAATGCTTATGGAGACAAACAATGAAGGCACCACCCCACTCCTCTCATCAATTCTTTTAAACACCACCTTTGACCTCACTGACTTTCAAAGTTGTACTGCCTTCAACCTCCTCACTAATACATAGCAACGATGGAAACCGAGCTTAATTCATATATAAATCCCCTAAAACCTACTTCTTCCATAAATTAATACCTTTTGATAAATTGTAAACTCTTAAGATTGACAAAACCTCCTTCGATATGGCAATGTCCTTTGTCTCTTTCCATAATTTTTATTTCACCCATGATTTGACCTTCAATTCACTAACCAAAAATGCTACAAAACAAACAAAAGATTTCATCCCCTTACCAACCAATGACCATGTTTAAAAAATATGCAACCTCTCTAAACCCTAACACCCATCTTCCCTTAATCAAACTTTTACCTTCAATTCCATACCAAAAAATATTTATAAAACTTATTTATAATATTTAAATCACAAAGTTATTACAACTCATTCCTCATAATTTAATACCCGTAAGGAAAAATTGTTTTTGTGGCTCACTCTAGAAGGTAAAGTCCCGGTCTGGGACCATCTTATGAATATTTATAACGTTGGCCTTGGTAGGTGCCCCCTATGTCGAATTGAAGGTGAGAGTATCCCACACATGTTCATTAAATGCACATACATCTCTAAGATGTGGAGGCATGCTTTTGATATCACACAAACTCTGTTTATATGGGAAGGGAATGCCCTACATGAAGCATTTCAGTTATGGGATCATAATTCAAAATTCCTGAAGTATAAAGCTCTCCTAGCTCTTATTTTATGGAGGTGCCTGGAATGCTCGTAATAAATATATTTGACATGACATATTCATTCCTCCTCAGACATATGCTTCAAGGAGCATTGCCATTTTGCATCATTTTCCTCATATTCATAAGAATCCCGACTTCAAGGCTAGTGCACAATTAATGATCGACAATATGGCATGGTCCTTCTTTGATGGAGGAACAACTAGAAAACCAACCCTCGACGGAGTGGGGGTGAGTTTTATCTATCAGATTATCTTTGGTACAAATATGCAACAAACATAGGTCCAACCACTAACAACTTGGATGAACTCTCCACCATCCAGATGATTATTAAGCTCGCTATTCACCGGAGGATCAAGAGGATACAAATCTGCGTGGACTCTAAACTTGTGGTGGATTGGTTAAATCAAAATATCCAGTCTAAAACCATCTATTTAAGGCCCATCATTGAAGATATCAAAAGAGTTATGGATTTCTTTAATCTCATCTCCATTCAACATATCTATCGCAACTGGAATACACAGGCGGATATCCTATCAAAACAGGGCATTTTGCTAGAACAAGATCATGACAAGCTCTGGCAGGTTGATAAAGACACCATCAAGGAAGTGGATCCTAGACCTTTAAAGGAACTCACCTGCCTATAAGGCAGGAATAGGCCTCACCTTTTCATGGCATCTATGAATCATTTTGAAGTTGCAAATTTTGTTTTTCTACTGTACATGGAAAGTTGATATCACATAACACTATAATGGTATAAACATTTGTAAGACAAACTTATAATGTTTTTTTCTCTTACTTCCATATTGTAAAGCTATCATTAATATCCCATAAACAATCTAATTCAATTTTTTTATATTAATGAAAATCATCCAACAAGCGAAAGGAATAACAAGAATAATCATAATCAAGATCTCACCCACTTTCTTAAGGTCATGGTTATGACCCACTTCCTCATTACAATATTTACTTTATGAACATTACGTTGACTGAAGACAAGAATACCACTAAATGGGAAGCATTGTAAGTTGAGATCATAAACTTACATAGTGATTGATTGATAGGGATGCCATGTTTTTAAAATGATTATAGTGGTCCACAACGAAATAACACGACTTTTCAAAATTATATTGGAAAATAAACCAATTAATTTAATTGATATGATATGATGTTTATAGTGGCTTCATCATAATTCAGTCAATATGGTACACATGTTATTGGTCTTCTAGATATTGGGTGGTCATTATCTCTATTGTAGACATAATTTTATTAAATCCATTATCTTTAGGAGTAATCTACTTACCCGATCATTTGCACCGATCGGACGACCTGGCTCGCGTGAGCGGTCACATCTAACGTTGCCAATCGTCCAATCGATGCAAATGGTCGAATAAGTAAGTTACTCCTTATCTTTATTGTATAAATAATTTTATTAATTTTAATAATTTTTACAATTATTATAATTATAATAATTTTTATTATTTATTATTTATATTATTTAAAAATTATTTTATTAAAAATTTTAAAACATTTAAATATATTTAAAATGACTTAAAAACTTTGTTCCCCATAGGTATGGATCTAGAGTTAAAAACATTGTTCCAACATGTATGGATTTAGATTATGGTAAAACTTATCATATCTAAAATTTTGAATCAAAAAATTATTTACAATTCAAATTTGTTTATTATTTGATTAATTTATTCTTAATGTTTTAAATAGTTATAATTATTAATTTATAATTACCTTTTTTTTCTCAATCTTACATTATGTTTTAAATAGTTATAATTATTAATTTATAATTACCTTTCTTTTTCTCAATCTTGCATTATGGTTGGTAAACATATTTCTTAGTAGTAAAGAAAACAACATTTCAATTGATGAGTACTTCAACATATGTTATGTTTGGTCATGCTCATCCTTCATGTAAGAAGACAATACTTCAATTCATGAGTGCTTCAACCTCCATTATGTTTGATCATGGGTATCCTTCATCTTAGCTCTTTGTGCGATTCAAGTTTAAGGTAACAACAAATGATCGATAACACAAACTTCAATTTCAATTATTTTAATGATTTGATGATGACATAAAGAAAACAATATTTCAATTGATGAGTACTTCAACATCTGCTATGTTTGGTCATGCGCATCCTTCATGTAAGAAAACAATATTTCAATTGATGAGTGCTTCAACCTCCAGTATGTTTGGTCATGGGTATCCTTCATCTTAGCTCTTTGTGCGATTCAAGTTTAAGGTAACAACAAAAGATCGATAACACAAACTTCAATTTCAAGTATTTTAATGATTGGACGATGACATCTCATTTCATATTGATGTTCTTATTCATTCATCACAAAAATATGCTAATCATATTTCTCACTAAAATGGAGTTAATCTAAGAAAAAAGTTAAACATTATATAATCGTAAACTTTCTTAATTTGCTATCACCAACTATAAAATCTTTAACCATTTTTAAATACCATATTTACAATTCCATTTATTCCTAATAATTAAAGAAATATTTAACCCCCAAAACTAATTTCACTCTCTATTATTTTCAACCTATAAAAAAAATCAAGTTTTATGTTCAACCTATAAAAAAAATCAAATTCATAAAACTTGTCAACTACAACATTAATTTAATACCAACAACCACACTATTTTTTTCACATTTATTTCCATGTTCAATGCTTACTAACATGGGATGGGACACACCTACCCTTTTCCAACCTGCACATGTGATGTTTTCAATTGTTCCCTCTACTTCATGTGGTGTGAGACATGGTTAAAAATTGGCAGGCAACCGTGCTTGTCAGGAATTAAATTGTTTGCTTGTTTCATGACGTTTTCCATTGCCAGCCAAGTTGGTCATTCACATGTTTTAATTAATAAATAGGCATTTATTGTTCGACTAGTACATTTCTGTAATTTGTAAAAAGAATCATATAATATATTAAAAGCAGGGAACAAAATTTGACATTCTGAAACATGTACTTATCACTAGGAATCTTCAATTGTCAATCATGTTGAAAATTGCCTAAACGACAGGGACTTTAATTTGTAACACATCACATATGGTCAACTACCCCCTGGGGACTTTAAATTTCATCTAATGGGAAAAAGTTTTATTGGTTTTGGGATTTATATTTCATTTAATTATAAAAGGTTAGATATTGGGATAAATAATGTTTCATAAGAATAAATTTATTATTGTAAGTTTCTAATTTTATAACACATATTTTTATTATTGAAAAGTTAAAATTTTCATTGGTTTAGAATTTTAACTGATTTTTTTTAATAATTTGGATAGATTTAAAATGAGGTAAAATATTTAGCAGTATCATGTTGTTATGTATAAAATTTGGATTACGATGGAACTTTGATGATGCTTTAAATTTCTACCAAATTCTTGTCAAAGTTGTTGCAAGAAAGATAGTCTTTTTTACTACAAGATTAGCTTATTCTATTATAAATGAATATAATGAAATTCCTCTGAAAAAAAAATGAATATAATGAAATTATCACATAGATTGTGTGTAAATAGAGACTTTGTAGATGTGTAAGAGCATTGTTTTCTAAAACTTGTAATTCGAAATTGGTTTTCATTGTAGTTTTGACTTGATGACATATTGACCAATCATTGGCTACCACATGTTAGGATGAAAGTAACACTTCCCCTTCAAACTACACTTGATATAGAGTTTGTTGCCATAGTTATAGCAATGGTAGCCTCAACATGTTGTACATAGGCATCATTAATCTAGTTTGGAAATCAACATATTGTTTGTCTCTTATATACCTTGAAAGTCATATTGATGTTGACACCCCCATCACCCTCACTATCATGAATACAACAACAGAGAGCATGATAATGACACTCATTAACATAGTGATGGTGTTGACCAACAAAAAATGGAGCTCAATGTTAAAATGTTGTCAAAGCAAATGCCATTGAAAAAGCTAAAACATCGTTGCCAATTACAACAAATGAAAATATCAAATTTAAATATAACGATAGATGCTTTCCAACAAAGCCTCATCCCCCTTTTATGTTTCCTCCATCTCATAAACACAAACAAAGTGGGCTAAATATTCTATGTTTTTGACGATTTTTAGTTTTCCATCACCAAAATCTAACTAGGTAATATTTGTCAAGATGTAATTTCCAATCGTTGAAATTGTTGTTTTTAATGTAGAAACGAGTTTAGTATGTTTGAATACCCCTATCGCAACCGTATTGTGCAATGTTAACATTTGATATATGTAATTCCATCAATCCAAAATGGTTGTTGTTGGATTGTAGGCAAAAAATTTCGATTTCCCTCCCCATTATCTTGAGCGACTAGAAAAGGCCAATTCATAACATGGTTAGACTACGACAACACAAATTGCACATTGGCCATCACAATTCAAGTTACAAAATCACATAGTATTACGTTACAATGTGGTTGTTGTATTCCAAAGTATATTTATCTCAAAAATAAGTCAATGCATGTAATGACATATGATTATTTACAAGATTATATATGTATTGACCTTGTAAAAACAAATTCAAGGTGCATAATATTTATTTTGCAGCAGGAGGATAAGGGAATGTTGAGCAAGAAAACACTCCCCTACAATTAATCAATGATTATGGTATTAGGAAGCATAAATCACTTGTTCTCACTCCCTTAGTATAGGGGGCAATGGTTAATTGGCGCTTAATGCAAAGCAATTCTCTCATCCAATTCAAGATAATATTTGTTTTAGATAAAGAGGTATCCCATGTTATGTTCATTACATAAGATTTGGCATGTATATCTCAAGGTATTTAGACTAAATTAGGGTTTTAAGATGTTCGATAATGGGTCCAACCATATTACTATTTCACTAAGGCTTAAATTAGATCTAAGAATATATAAAAATTCAATGTCAAGGCTTGACCTTCATGAGAATACCACACACCTCATTTATTATAGGGATGTGAATTACACCACCATTTTTAATCGAACAATATTTATAAATAAATGACAGGGGCATATGCCTCACTCTAAGAAATAAGACATACACTTTAAAGTGCATAAACCTTAATTTTAAGGGTCCATATTTTTCTTAAAAGTGCATAAGCCTTGGTGAATCTTACTAATTCTTAAACTTACAACCATAAAATGCTCAACTTTTTTTTTGGTAAAATATTCAAATTTCTAATGACTTTATATTGTTTATATACAATTTAAGCAAAGTTTACAGTAAATGTTTTATATCTTGTGGAATGTGGGAAAATCATTTTACAAAAAAAAAATGGTTAATCTTTTTCTCGAAAAAATCATCAAAAATTAGTTCATGGACTAAATTTCATCCCTAAAATTTTCCATGCTATATTCTTTGTTGCTTGCACAAATAAAAATTATTGCATGGGTCAAGAGTGTCACTCTAAGTACAACACATACATGTGCAATTAATAATACATAACATTTAGAGCTAATAGTACTATGTATTCATGCATGCTACAAACAAAATCAACTAAAATATTTGTATCTTCGTAATAAAGTGCCTTTTTGGCACCATATAAGCAATTGACACAATCAAGAATACCCACTAACAATAAAAGAAATTATCTCCAATTTGGCAATAAAAGAAATTATCTCCAATTTAGCAATGTCTCTGCCCAATTCCCTTGAATGTTTCTCTCCCATATGTTAGTTATAAATAGAAGGTATATAACAAGATAAAAGTCAAGAACCACTTTCATACAACCCTTTTGCTACTAGACTACATAAATGTATATACCCTACACATTAACTAACCTAAATTTTAACAATGTTATATGATGGATATTAACTCTAAATAAACATATATTGATTGGACATCCAAGCCAGAACATGTCTCAATTGGAAATGTTTCAACTGAATTGAACCCTGTGGATGAAATGAAATCCATGTAATGCCACCAACAGACCACCATATCCTTACATTTTGAAGAAGAAAAAAATCCCATTAACAAAATTTCCTTCCAAGTTTACATAAAAAACAAATTCACCACATATAATTAATTTTGAAAATCTACATCATCAAAACTAATTGAATCTCAATCTCATCACTATGTTGTCAAAAATGCAATTCTGAAAATCTGAATAGATTCAGAGATCATAATTGCTTAAATAGGAGTTAATGGAGATGCAATTTTTCCACTATCGTCATTTCGGCGGCAAGATTTGGGCACAAATCATCCCTGAAAAGACAACTAATGCAGGGAATAGGTCATCAAATCTACATCATCAAAACTAATTGAATCTCAAAGTTTCGATTTCCCTCCCTATTATCTTAAGCAGCAAAAAAAAGGTCAATTCATAACATGGTTAGACTACGACAACACAAATTGCACATTGTCAATCACAATTCAAGTTACAAAAACACATAGTATTACGTTGTAATGTGGTTGTTGTATTCCAAAATATATTTTATCTCAAAAAGAAGTCAATGCATGTAATGACATACAATTATTTACAAGAATATATATGTATTGACCTTGTAAAAACAATTTCAAGGTGCATAATATTTATTTTGTAGTAGGAGGATAAGGGAATGTTGAGTAAGCAAACACTCCCCTACAATGAATCAATGATTATGGTATTAGGAAGCATAACTCACTTGTGCTCCCTCCCTTAGTATAGGGGCAATGGTTAATTGGGGCTTATACGTGAATGCAAAGCAATTCTCTCATCCAATTCAAGATACTATTTTTTTTTTAGATAAAGAGGTATCCCATGTTATGTTTATTATATAAGATTTGGCATGCAGTGTGTGATTTGGCATGTATATCTCAAGGTATTTAGACTAACTTAGGGTTTTAAGCTCTTTGATAATGGGTCTAACCATATTAGTATTTCACTAAGGCTTAAATTGGATCTAAGAATATATAAAAATTCAATGTCAAGGCTTGACCTTCTGAGAATACCACACACCTCATTTATTATAGGGATGTGAATCGCACCATCATTTTTAATCGAACATTATTTATAAATAAATGACAGGGGCATATGCCTCACTTTGAGAAATAAAACACACACTTTAAAGTGCATAAACCTTAATTTTAAGGGTCCGTATTTTTCTTAAAGTGCATAAGCCTTGGTGAATCTTACTAATTCTTAAACTTACAACCATAAAATGCTCAACCTTTTTTTTGTAAAATATTCAAATTTCTAATGACTTTATATTGTTTCTATACAATTTAAGCAAAGTTTACAGTAAATGTTTTATACCTTGTGGAATGTGGGAAAATCATTTTACAAAAAAAAAATGGTTCATCTTTTTCTCGAAAAAATCATCAAAAATTAGTTCATGGACTAAATTTCATCCCTAAAAGTTTCCATGCTATATTCTTTGTTTCTTGCACAAATAAAAATTATTGCATGGGTCAAGAGTGTCACTCTAAGCACAACAAATACATCTACAATTAATAATACATAACATTTAGACATAATAATACTATGTATTCATGCATGCTACAAACAAAATCACCTAAAATATTTGTATCTTCATAATAAAGTGCCTTTTTGGCACCATATAAGCAATTGGCACAATGAAGAATACCCACTAACAATAAAAGAAAGTATCTCCAATTTAGCAATGTCTCTGCCCAATTCCCTTGAATGTTTCTCTCCCATATGTTAGTTATAAATAGAAGGTATATAACAAGGTAAAAGTATATACCCTACACATTAACTAACCTAAATTTTAACAATGTTATATAATGGATATTAACTCTAAATAAACATATATTAATTGGACATCCAAGCCAGGACATGTCTCAATTGGAAATGTTTCAACTTAATTGAATCCTGTGGATAAAATGAAATCCATCTAACGCCACCAACAGACCACCATATCCTTACATTTTGAAGAATAAGAAATCCCATTAACAAATTTCCTTCCAAGTTTACATAAAAAAAAATTCACCACATATAATTAATTTTAAAAATTTACATCATCAAAACTAATTGAATCTCAATCTCATCACTATGTTGTCAAAAATGCAATTCTGAAAATCTGAATAGATTCAGAGATCATAATTGCTTAAATAGGAGTTAATGGAGATGTAATTTTTCCACTATTGTCATTTTGGCAGTAGGATTTGGGCACAAATCATCCTTGAAAAGACAACTGACGCAAGGAACAGGTCATCAAATCTACATCATCAAAACTAATTGAATCTCAAAATTTTGATTTCCCTCCCCATTATCTTGAGCGACTAGAAAAAGGTCAATTCATAACATGGTTAGACTACGACAACACAAATTGCAAATTGTCCATCACAATTCAAGTTACAAAAACACATAGTATTATGTTGTAATGTGGTTGTTGTATTCCAAAGTATATTTATCTCAAAAAGAAGTCAATGCATGTAATGACATACAGTTATTTACAAGATTATATATGTATTAACCTTGTAAAAACAATTTCAAGGTGCATAATATTTATTTTGCAGTAGGAGGATAAGGGAATGTTCAGCAAGCAAACACTCCCCTACAATTAATCAATGATTATGGTATTAGGAAGCATAACTCACTTGTGCTCCCTCCCTTAGTATAGGGGCAATGGTTAATTAGGGCTTATACTTGAATGCAAAGCAATTCTCTCATCCAATTCAAGATACTATTTTTTTTTAGATAAAGAGGTATCCCATGTTATGTTTATTATATAAGATTTGGCATGCCGTGTATGATTTGGCATGTATATCTCAAGGTATTTAGACTAACTTAGGGTTTTAAGCTCTTCTACAATGGGTCTAACCATATTACTATTTCACTAAAGCTTAAATTGGATCTAAGAATACATAACCTTCATGAGAATACCACACAACTCATTTATTATAGTGATGTGAATCACACCATCATTTTTAATTGAACATTATTTATAAATAAATGACAATGTGCCTCATTACCAGAAAAAAAGACACACACTTTAATGTGCATAAATATTAATTTTAAGGGTCCATATTTTTCTTAAAGTGCATAAGCCTTCTTGCTAATTCTTAAACTTACACCCATAAAATGCTTAACCAATTTTTTTTGTAAAATATTCAAATTTCTAATAATTTTATATTCTTTCTAACAATTTAAGCAAAGTTGACCCTAAATGTTTTATATCTTGTGGAATGTGGGAAAATCGTTTTACAAAAAAAAAATGGTTAATCTTTTTCTCCAAAAAAACATCAAAAATTAGTTTATGGGCTAAATTTCATCCCTAAAATTGTCCATGCTATATTCTTTGTTGCTTAGACAAATAAAAATTATTGCATGGGTCAAGAGTGTCACTTGAGTACAACACATACATGTGCAATTAATAATACATAACATTTAGACATAATAGTACTATATATGCATGCATGTTACAAACAAAATCACCTAAAATATGTGTATCTTCATAATAAAGTGCCTTTTTGGCACCATATAAGCAATTGACACAATCAAGAATACCCACCAACATAAAAGAAATTATCTCCAATTTGGCAATAAAAGAAATTATATCCAATTTGGCAATGTCTCTGCCCAATTCTCTTGAATGTTTCTCTCCCATATGTTAGTTATAAATAGAAGGTATATAACAAGGTAAAAGTCAAGAACCAATTTCATATAACCCTCTTTGCTAGTAGACTACATAAATGTATATACCCTACACATTAACTAACCTAAATTTTAACAATGTTAAATGATGGATATTAATTCTAAATAAACATAGATTAATTGGACAAAGTCAAAACATGTCTCAACTGAACCTAAATAAATAGAAATGTTTCAACTGAATTTAACCATGTAACCATGTAGATGAAATGAAATCCATCTAACGCCACCAATAGATAACGCCACCAATAGATCAATGTATCTTTACATTTTGAAGATAAAAAATCCCATTAACAAAATTTCCATCAAAGTTTACATAAAAAAAACATATAATTAATTTTGAAAATCTACATCATCAAAACTAATTGAATCTCAATCTTATCACTATGTTTGTCAAAAATGCAATTCTGAAAATCTGAATAGATTCGGAGATCATAATTGCTTAAATAGGAGTTAATGGAGATGCAATTTTTCCACTATTGTCATTTCGGCGGTAGGATTTGGGCACAAATCATCCCTGAAAAGACAGCTGACGCAGGGAACAGGGCAATTTAGTTAATCAGAAGCACACGGCGACCGACCTTGCTTTTCCCGCACCACGAAACCACGGTGGTGTTTTACCAGAAAAAAGCGGTTTTAATCGTACAGCCATGTCGGACGTGGTCGGCGGCGGGAAAGGAGCCCGCGTTTGCTATTGGCAGGGTCGCATGTAATGGATATCAAAAGCATGCTCGAATACCGTTAGCGGTATTGCGAAGGACAGCGATTTCCCTAATTCGGGAGCAGCTCTGGTATTGTACGCTGCAGCAAAGGCGGTTTCGGGCCTGGAATATGAAGCGATCCTTGTATCGATTTTTTCTCCTTCGTCGGCTCTCGATCGGGTGAGGCTCTGAGGAAGATAGCGTGACGGTCTTGTTCGTCCTGAGCCTTCAAGGTGTGCCTTTTATTTAATCCGTTTTGTTGTTCCTTTCCATTTTGATTTAGTCCTTTTTCTCTGTTTTTTTTGCTTCTTTTTGTTCTCTTAAATGGAGTTACTTTCTATCCATTTTAAGGATTTCACCGCTTTACGCTGGTTATGACGGTTTTATTGTATGTTCTCCACCGGTTTTTCAGTTTCTTCTTGCACTTTAAATGGATGCCTGTCGATCTTTACTGGATTTTTCTTTTTTTCTTTTAACAGGTGAGCACGATCGACTTCTTATTCATTTTGTTAGACTGTAAATGGATGCTTTTTACCCTATTTTGCGTTTCTGTGAATTGGCGCGGCTTATTTTGAAATACTTTGTATTGTACATGGATGTTTTAATACATGCTTCAAGGATTGTTAAAGATCATTAAT
The DNA here is from genome assembly GCA_001517045.1 of Pseudotsuga menziesii. Taxonomy (NCBI): domain Eukaryota; kingdom Viridiplantae; phylum Streptophyta; class Pinopsida; order Pinales; family Pinaceae; genus Pseudotsuga; species Pseudotsuga menziesii. The sequence continues at coordinate 315,827 of LPNX010837992.1, forward strand.
TTTGATCCGTTTCTCTGATATCTTGCGCCACTGGAAGCTCTGCTGCTTTTTTCTTTACGGATTACACTGAAATTATTGTTTTCTAAACAGTCTGGTCCTGATAGGATACATTGCACAGCTGTTGATTGCATATGGATGCTTGCAACTTTCTTTAATATAAACATATTATTTTGATCCGTTGATGCAATTTTTTTAACGAAGATTTATAAACATATTATTTTGATGCGTTGATGCAATTTTTTAAACGAAGATTTGCTAGTACTTTAAGATCCTTTACTAAACAGATAATTTCTGAGCTGTCCAGGTATTATTTTTAAAATGCAGTGCTCATATCTTTTAGCTTTCAAGATTTTTTTTCCCGTGCCGCATTTCTATTTTTCTTTTCACATTTGATCGATATTGTCCCGTTTCTCAATATTTTCATGCTTCGAGTTGGATGCATTTGACCCATCTCTCAATTTCCGAAGTTTTTCCTCGGTTTGTTTCACGATTTGAACATCGATGCAAGGTATGCCATTCACTTGTCTACGCAACCTTCGACAAGTTCGTTTCTTTTCATAAAGCGCCTCTTATTTTATGAAGTTCTCCATGGAGCACCATTATTGATGCGCTTCTCATTTACTTGACTTTCTTCTGTATATTTTATGTGGTTTTAATGCATTGTTTTCGGGCTTGAAGGTAGCCTGAATGTGCTGGTTTTATTTCATATGCAACTTTTCCATTTCCTCCTGTTCGCATATTTGTTATTGTGCGCCAGAAAATGCTCTGGTTTGATGGTTTGGTTTTCTTGATTTTCGCGACTGAGAGATCTGCAGCTCTGTATAGTTTTCTTTCTCTCTAATATAACGGCAGGCTTCTCGCATTACTGTTTTTAGGATTTAAAGCATTGATTTTCCACTGTCTCTCATTTGCTCAGAACTTTGGGACTTCAAATATAGCGTTTTGATGCATTTAACTAAGATTTCACGGCTAGCATATTAGATCACGGTTTCGAATCAACATATATCTGTATCTTATATTGTTGTTTTTGGACATTTTAAAAACCGAAGTTTCTGGTTTTCACAATCATTTCACGGCTAGCATATCAAATCACGGTTTCTAATCAACATATATCATCTTATATTGTTGTTTTTGGAACATTTAAAAGACCGAAGTTTCAGGTTTACACAATCCTCAACATAAAAGATATCGTTACTGTCTTCTCCACTTTGTTCAATAATGCACTTTCAATATGCATTTCCATTCCAAGGATCAGGATGTTCATATCCTTGTATTCAATGGCCTGTAATTAATGCATTGGATCGATTTGCAAACTTCCGAGTTTTCTATTGCCTTTCTTTATGAACAAATAATTATGATTCTTTTGATTTCGTTGTTTCTAGGCAGTGATTTTGTTTTTAGCTATGTACTCAAACTTGAAAACCTGTCTAATGATTGGCAGGGATATATAAAGGCTTATATCTAAATAAACCTTTTTCGAAGACGCTGGAAACCCCACTTATCCGGTGATCCTAATGACACTAGCTGCAATAAGGTCAAATACAGGCAACAATGAAGTTTATGAAATTGGGAGCAAAACCAGACACCTTCTACACCGAAGAAGCTGCCAGGTAACCATACTACACTGCCTGAAAACTGTCTATATATTTTCCCTCTCAGAGATTAGTTGTAGAGCCATTTCAAACAGGCTGCTATCACGGATCAAATTACAGTTAATTAGCTGAAGTGGATTAACTTAAAGCGAAAGCATATTAACTTGAAGCAAGAACAAATGTGTCTTGGAGCAACCTTAAAAAGCCACTGATATCTGTAGGATATTTGTCAAACTTGACTTTTAAGTTTTTAACCAACAAAACTGACCCAAATTGGCAAAAGAACTGATAAACGGCTTAAAAACCATGCCATTATTGTATCTTTCTTTTTTAAAGCATACCTGACTATTTTTTTTGTAAATTAGTGCGTTTTGTTTATGGGATTTGAACCAAGCATCTGTTGACATGAAACGAGTCAAATACCCAATACTATTGGTAACAACAGATCAATAATATTGGTATCAACCGATCAAGCTAACTCCTTACGCTGCCGTTATTATATGTATGATATTTTGTACTGAATCTAAAGCTATTGAGAAAATTTAGGTTCTACTTCATTATCGCATGATAGTGTTTGATGCCCAGCTGAAAGGTCTGGTAACCGATGCCGAGTAATGTCTTTTGTGAAACAGGTCAGTCTCTACAGAAGTATCTAGTGATTTCGTTATACAAGTAAATGGTGTGAAGTATCTTTTACACAAGGTGAGCAAATCTTCTTTCACTTCGCTCTCTGTATTTTTTGTTACTTCTGTAATTAGGCATAATTGTAGCCATTGGTACAATTTGCAACTTATCTTAGACAAAATGCCATGTTTATGTTTGCAGTTTCCTCTGCTTTCAAAATGCGGGCTATTACAGAGGTTGGCTGCAGAAGCTTGTGATTCTGAGAAGGATACAATTGAGCTTCAGGATTTTCCAGGGGGGTTAGAGGCATTTGAGTTCTGTGCCAAGTTTTGCTATGGCATTACAGTCACTGTTGGTGCCTTCAATTTGGTTGTTGTCCGATGTGCTGCAGAATATCTTCAAATGACTGAGGCAATGGAGAAGGGGAACCTTATATATAAGCTTGAGATCTTCTTCAACTCATGCATCCTTCATGGTTGGAAGGATTCAATCATCACATTGCAGACAACGAAGGCTCTCTTGCCTTGGTCTGAAGATCTCAGAATTGTCAACCGATGCATTGATGCAATTGCATGCAAAGCAATGGCGGATCCGTCAAGGGTAAACTGGTCTTACAGCTACAGTAGAGGCCAAAAAGACTATAAGACGTCGGAGAGTGGTTCAAGCCCTTCAGTGAATGAACTTCATAGCCGGCGATACTACTCTGTTCCAAAAGACTGGTGGGTGGAAGATATTGCTGAGTTAAAAATAGATTTGTATTGGAGAGTTATGCTGGCCATCAAATCAACTGGCAAAGTTTCTTCTGTACTAATTGGAGAAGCATTGCGTGTGTATGCTTCCCGTTGGTTGCCAGGTATGTCAAAGGAAAAAACCATGGCAGAAACGGGGAAAGGAAATGCAAAGGACCATTCTAATGATAAATATGCAGAGGTTACTACAAAACATCGGCTACTTTTGGAGTCAATCGTCTCTTTGTTGCCACCAGAGAAGGGTTCAACCTCGTGCAGGTTTCTATTGAAGTTGCTCAAGGCAGCAACCATCTTAGGTGTTTCACCATCATCCAAGACAGAACTTGCTAGAAGAGTTGGACTGCAGTTAGAGGAAGCCTCAGTGAATGACCTCCTTATCCCCTCCCTTTCTTATGCCAATGAAACTCTTTATGATGTTGATCTGGTGCAGACAATACTAGAGCACTTCATGATGCAGTCTCAGAGTCCTCCAACAAGCCCATTCCAGCAAAGACATAAACACGAAAAGAGAAGAACACGGTCAGCAGAAAATCTGGACTTTGTAGAGAGCAGAAGATCATCTTCTGCAGCACACAGCTCAAAGCTTAAAGTTGCAAAGCTGATTGATGCATATTTGGGAGAGATTGCTCGAGATGCAAATCTATCAATTTCAAGGTTCACCTCCCTTGCAGAAGCTATACCGGATTTCGCACGCCCAGTTCATGATGACTTGTACAAAGCGATTGATATATACCTTAAGGTACCATAACTAACTGCGACCGGAAATATTGTTTTCAAAGTAGGACTTTGGAAGACATTTGCAAAAGTCTAAGGGTTGTTTTGCACTGTCTGACATAGAATGAATCAAAGTAAATTATATCTTGAAAAAAAGGAGACTAAGATTTCTTAAAGTAGATCACGAGGCTTTAAAATAGGTCAAAACTTTGCCTGTTTCAGTCAAAGTTAATTGACTTTGTCCATCCTCTAACAGAATTCTGTGCAAAATGGAAATAATATCATCCCAAATTTACATGTGCCAGTACCAGGTTGAAATGGCCTTAGGATGTAAACTACCACTGCTCCTAGTCCCAGTCCTGTGCTTGACTTTTGCTCTTTGAAAAAACCGAGTCCGGTCAGTTCCTCCAAACCTGTAGAATTTACTGTAAAAAGACAGACTGTCAAATATATCTATCTGACAATACATGGCAGTCATTTATAAAAACGTATTTTTTAATTATTTATATGGTGACATGATTATCAAAGTCTAGATTGTCTATACAAATCATTTCAAGATTCCACCCATTCCAAATGGGTTATACACCACAATGATAACATTTCTGAAAACTGAATAATACTCACTCATCATATTTACTCAAATTTCAAAACTATTTATTAATGAAAGGTGAATATTGCTAATCCATCAAAACTAATTTCTGGAAGGTGGGTAATGGTAATCCATCTTGTTGCTCAAATTTCAAAATCAAAGTCTTAACCCTGCCCAAGTCATATATCATAGAACTTGTAAGTTGTGACTATGACTCAAACTCCAAGTCATATGTGACACTGACTGGAGTTTTAAGAGTCAGACTCAGTTGTCTGTTTATGAAAGACGCAGAAAAACAACCAAGGAAAAATTAGTGTCATATGTACATACCGAACTTTCATACTGATGAACTTATTATTTTTTGGAATCAAATTTCCTTTTTTTCCCAAGTTCTGGTCAACTCTATATTTCCCAATTTCTAGAGAACTCTTATTCTTCTGCTTTCCTAGTCATTTTAGCTTAACTTTGGATGTAATGGTTACTTTGGTTTAAATTTTGGATGTGGACTATATTCTGCAGGAACACCCTGAGCTTAGTAAAAGTGAGAGAAAAAGTATATGCCGGCTTCTAGATTGCAAGAAGTTATCAATGGAGGCTTGTATGCATGCTGCTCAGAACGAACTCTTGCCTCTTCGGCTGGTAGTACAGGTGCTCTTTGTTGAGCAGGCAAGAGCTGCCATGTCTGGTGGCCTAGTAAATGAGTTACCGAACAACATAAAAGCATTGTTGTCAAGTAATGAGGAGGATTCTCAAGTGATTCCAGAGTCGAGCACATTTGACAATGGATGGGATACAGTGAGCCATCATGTCAAGTCCTCAAAAGGAGGAGATGCAATGACCTTGAAGATGCGGCTAGCAGAGACAGATAATGAGTTCCCTGAAACACAGCAGGGAGGTCCAAAGACCTTAAAGTTGAAGAACATCTGCAATATTCCTCCGAAATCTAAGAACTTTTTCAGCAAACTCTGGTCAAGCAACAAGAGTGTCAATGAGAAACTCTGACTGCAGTTTTTGCAGAAAGTCGGTGCATGTGCAACCAATAAATCTGGCAATTTTCTGAGGAATTGAGGTTGTGTGGTGCCGTTGAGGCATTCAGGAGTTGTTGTATTTACTTGAATTCCTTTGTATTCTACATCCTTTGTCTTAGAGGAAATGAGCTATTCTATTTTTGGATGTTGTTGTGTTTCATTTTGCTAAAAGTTATGTATTGGAAGGCATGATGCCCAATTACTGCATATTGCAGGAGTTTGTTGTAGCCAGAGCAAATCAGATGAAAAGGTTCATACTTATTCATATCTGTAAAGTTTTTGTTAACCGTTTTATATAAATGGAGTCAGATCAGGGGTAACCACAAGCTCTCTGACTTGTTGAACAGGCCAAGCATCAGAGCAATTCCAAGACGAGAAAAATATCAAATTAATCTGTGCACATAGAACTGTTAAATGGTTAAAAGTTGTTTTAAACGCCTTATGTGTGCAGTTTGGAAATTTTAGAGTGCAGTGGATGAAAGAATGGTGAAGAGGAAAGAGAATCCAGGTTATGCTAACCACAAAATTTTCCGAGGTCTACATTACTTGGTAAGTTTGAAATGATCAAATGTTTGATGGATTAATATTTGTTTGTAAAACCAAACCAGAGGAAGTGATTATGTTGCATTGGCCAACAAAATTGTAATTCAGAAACACTTAATAAATAAACATTAAACAATTAGTTCACACATTGCAACATTCAGTGAATTTGGGGTTCAAATTTATCCATTCTAGCATGAAGAATTTCTATTGTTAGCTGGTTTTAACTTTGTTAGAGACTTCTCTAACACCCATTCTAAATCACGAACAGTTCTAAGATAAACATGTTATTTTTATAAACCCAAGCAACCTAAGCACATAAGATTTAGTCCTTCCTCTAACAATCAAATATGCAATTCTCGACTACAAGCATAAGATTCAGGTGCAACAGCCCGTCCCTCATCTCTACAAAAAGCTTAGACTGCTTCTTGTCTCCTCAATTTTGGAATTTGCTTGACAGGAACCTAGCTTTAGATTCTCAGTTTGTTATGGGAAATTTCAGCATGGTTTGAATCGCCTTATAACAAGTTGAGGGTAACAGTTTCTCCACATCTCAATCTAAAGCTAGTGATTGCATTTTATTTAAAGTCTCCTTTAGCTGGATGGATGTTTTATCTTCTCCCTTGGAAAAATGGAAGGGCAGGTGCACACTGCAAACAAAAGGTTACATAAGTAATATCTTAAATGCTCTTTCTAAGCTGTATACACAAAGCCTTAAAACTCCACACCTTGCCACCTTCCTTCTACTCTAAATTTCCACTTCATTTTCTTTGTAGCATGAGATACGCAAGATTTAAAACAAAAACAAAATAGAACAATAGAAAAAAATGATATGATTTTATTTTTAGCATAGATTTATCTTAACCTCATATTTATTAAGTATCAATGATCTAGGTGGCCATCCAAAGCTATTTTAAAAAGGGGCATGACCTTGGCAGTTTTCAAGTCATTTTTGGGTGTATTTTTATAGACTTTTCCATGTGTTTTTGGAGCCAATTAAGCCCAAAGCTCGGGGAGCTAACTCATTTTTTCATTGTTCTTTTTCATTGAGCTAAAGAAGACCTAAATTAGGGCACTAAGTTAAGAGTTATGATCTTGACAAGGTTCCCATTTTTCTTAGACAACTCAAATTTGTCTAGCACAACAATTTTAAGCCCTAATCATGCTAAGGTTAGAGGTCTTGCATTTTAGGGTTTTTGCTTCTTAAATTTGTTTGGCATTATTATGAAATGTAGTTTCAATGTTTTGTTATGGCCCATGAGCCTTTTTTTGCGAAGGAGCATAGCCACCACATCTTTTCTCAGAGATAAGATACTACCATTCTAGCCATTTTGATTGCTATGTATATTGCAATGTTTTTCACCCCTTGATTCATTGATAGAATTTGGTTTCCATTGTAATACTTTGGCTTCAACACTGTATTCATGTTCTCTATGTAATAATGCATATTTGTTCATTTCATTCTCAATCCAATCCTAAGCAATGGTATCCGAGCAATTTGCTCTTTGTTCTTTTCCTGTACATGTTCCGATGAGGTCAGAATACAAGGAGTTGGGCCTCTAAGTAACCAATCCTATTGAAGACTTTTCTTATTGATCAAAAGAGGCCTCCCATATTCAATGGAAATAAATATGGCTAAGTGGGAGATCCTGTCAATTTGTTGCCACAGGGAGCCCTAATGCTATAAAAGAACAAGATGATGGCCATTTTCCCTAGATCCTTCGACAAATTCTAATAGGGAACGGATTTTCATTTGACAATAAGTCATTTTGGAGGAACAAAATCCTTTAAGGTTGAGTTAATTTTGATATCCATTTATTTGAAGGAAAGATATACATAAAATCTTTGGAGAGATGGTTAAATTTGCTAGAGTACATCTCGGTTCACAAGTTTTCCAATAGTGAGAAAATTACTTTTACACTCCTAAGGGTCCTTTACCATGTCAAAGACTAGTAGGATGCTCATCTGCAACATGTGGGAGATGATTCATTGCATATTCCACAGACCCCACAAGGAATATTTTACTAATTCACTCAATGAGGAGTATTTCTGTGTTAGAAATTATGAAGACCAATGCAAGAGATGGACATGTTTGTCCCAAGGTAAAGACTAGACATTGGCGGGGTACACCAACACATTTCATACCTTGTGTACAAAATTGGGTATTTGGGACTCTAAGTGACACTTTATTCTAAAATATTGCAATGATCTACATAGATACGTCCAAAGATAAATGAAATTTTTATACATCTCTTCATCGGGATTTGGTTAACATTATGCCATTAAAATTGAGCAAAATTTTCAGCAAAAGGGTAAGAAAGGATTTGGGGCTGGAAATTTGTCATGACAAAAGAAGGGTAAATTCAACCCAAACTCTTAGAACAAAGGAAAAATTAAAGACAACCTATCTTAGGACAACTCATCAAAGTTGGATGCAGAGAACAAGAATGGGAAGTCGAAGGACATATGAAAGTGGTGTGACCACCAAAAAAATCCTTGGCCAAACAATAATGAATGCCACACTAGATAGTCATCATTGTTCATATTAAAAGCCTTAGATTTTGCTTCCACCCCAACACCACATGATTTCATAGATAGGAGAAAACAAGTGAATGATGTAGGAACCAATTCTACTATCGCTACTACAAAGGTCCAACTAAAGCAGTCCAAGGAAGGTGGGGACCCCATCCACTCATAGGTATGGGTGAAGGGGACACTGCTACATTTCATTGCTGACGATGACATCGAGAAGAACATAATACTTACAAAGGTCATATTGAAGAGAAGTTTCCAATGATACTACAACCCCAACCATACACCATTAATTATCTGAGCCACATATGAGACATTCATGTTAGTCCTCAATGTAGACTACAAGACAACATCAAGCCCTTCAAAGATGAGAATGGTGTGACGTTGCACAGTTTGAATTTTGTGATGTTCTTTTAGGACAGCCATATAATTGGAAGTGTCACGTTGTTTACTAGTTTAGGCCTCGTAGTGTCATTATTACCCTAGGAGATCAACGCTACAAGATATTGAAGGTAGCCCCAACTATTGGAGTATCTCTAGTCACTACTAAGCAATGCATGGAGATGCTCTATTAGGCTAGGAGATATGTCGTCTTCATGGTCTAGTTAGATGGAACAAAGAAAATCATCACATTTCCGAGGCCTCGACAAGGAGTCCCTTTATACAACATAAAAATGTAGATCAATTGGTGGAAGAATACAAAGATGTCACTTCACCTTAAGGAATATATATGCATTGTCATGTAAAGCATGAAATTGATTTGACATTGGGTTCTCCTTTTCCTAATGGCCTTTATACATACGCTCTCTTATGGAGAATGAGGAGATCACATGCCAATTTAACAGTTGATACAAAAAGGCCACATTTAACCATGACCTTCACCTTGCCATGAGCTCTATTATATTGGTTTGGAAGAAGGATAGGACATGGTGACTCTTTATTGACTACAAAGCATTGAACACAGTTATAGTCAAGAATCAGTACCCAAACCCTTGAATCAATGATTTGCTCAATCACCTCAAAGGAATCAAGTTTTTAGCAAGAGAGATCTTAAGTCAAGCTATCACCAGGTGAGAATCGAGCCAACTAATGTGTGGAAGACAACCTTCAATTCTAACTAATGTTTGTTTATGTGGTTATTCATGCCTTTCGACCTGACTAATGTGCCAACAGCATCATGAGGATGTTGGATGATATTCTATGACTATTCACCAATTATTTTGTAGCCATAAACTTAGATGGCATCCTCATCTTCAACATAACATTGGGAAGAGCATTTGAATTACATCCAACAAGAAATGAACACTTTGCAACAATACAAGTTATATGCCAAACTAGAGAGGTGCTCATTCCATGTGCAAAAATATCAATATCTAGGCTAAATTGTGTATGAGTTTGGTGTGCATATGAATCTAGGGAAGATTCAAGTCATCTATGACTAGTTGATCTTGAACACAATAACGTAACTTAATAACTTCTTTGGCCTCGCCAACATTTACTGCAAGTTCATGTTTGGGTTCTCTTATAATGCTTGGCCTTGGGTCAACTGAACAAAGGTGGAGCGAAAGCCAAGTTTTTTTGGTCTAAGAAACAATGGAAAACATTTGAGGAGTTAATGTGTTACCTTTTTACATCACCAATCTTGATTAGGCTAGATCTGCAACAACAATTTGAAATTGAGATATCTTCCTTAGAATATGTCATCAATCCAATCCTCTCACAACATAGTCATCTAGTGGACACTCCTTTATGTGGTTCGCATATACCCCATTTATGACAAGGAGGTTTACCCCATTACTTGGGCCTATTGGAAGCTAAGAATTATATTATGGGAAAATAATTTATCATACACACTAACCACATGCCTCTAGAACTTATGCAGATGCATGACAAGCTGCAGAATGATCACCATAAAGAAGGTCAATGTACCTTTAACAATTCCACTTGAGCATCAAGTACAAGATCGTAAACACCAATCAAGTTGTAGTTTGCATCAGTTGACCTTTGGTTGTGGCACTGGCCACAATCCTTAATTTTCATGGACACAACAATTTGGAGTGGCCCTAATGATATGACAATGATCTTGACTTCATTACTACTTACCATGCATTGGTTGCAATTAAGTAAGTATTATACTTTCACCAGCAACAGGGGATTCAATTCCATTTGGGCCACCTTTGTGTTGCTCCATGCAAGTGTGAAAAATTGATTTGGTAGTCAAATATCCAACATCATGTCAATAAATATATTAGATCTTGCACTCACCATGGCATAGTTAAACTTGCAATAAAAAAAACAAGGACTATATATTTCTTTGCCGCTCTAGATAAGCCTTGGGAGTCATTGGCCATTTGTCATATCTTCCCTCAAGCAAGCATGGTAAGGATTTTTTATTTTATTTTTGTGGTTGTTGATCATTTGTCTAAGATGGGAATTATGTTGCCTTGCTAGAAGAGTGTCATAGAAGAAGCTATTGCAAAGCTCTTTTTTTAGCATGTGTGGGTTCATTTTGGGTTGCCAAAGACCATTATTTATAATAAGGATGCCAAGTTCCATGTAATGGAAACTAATAAGGATTTCAAGTATTTCCACAAACTCTCACATGATCACATTTTTTTATAGAGTTTAAATCCTTTGTGTGCCTATCCTCTACATACAGTTTAATATGTAGGAATTTTCCTCTCAACTTTGGGATCGACTGCTTCCATATATACCTTGCCTCCTTTGCACTCTTCCTCCTTTGGGAACCAATCACTCAATCACCATTTATTCTCCTACAATCTCCAATCTTCTACCTTCATTGCTATTTTCTCCAAAGGTCCAACTCATCCTTTAATAGACCCAAATTCTATATCAAAGCAAACCTAATATTTTCCTTATCACAAAGCTTTATCCTCTTCTCCTTTGGCCTTTGGGATTCCAACTACTTCAACCACATGATATTAAATATCCATCGTCCTTCTTGGTTTGATTTCAGTCCCATGCCAATGCTCACTCAAATTCTTGTGCATAATTCATCTTCTTCCCTTATGTGCACACCAACTCATGTTCCCACATGCTCAATACTATTTTCTTGTTTCTTTTGAGCACCAATATTTTCTTGTGCCTCAAAACCTAATTCTATCGTACATACTCTCTTCACAACTAATATTCTATTCTCTTTCATATTGGAACACAACTAGGCTCTCCTACATTAAAATATCCTTGTAAAAAATTCTTTGTGCCTCTGTTCACATACTACCTTCTCCATACCCTATCATTGTTTTACCTTTGTGTGGCTTTTGAGATTCTTGTTTTGAAATCCATGCACTCTCAAATTTTGGTTTGTTTCTCCATTTCAAAAATATTTCTTGTACTTTGATTCTCATGTGTTTAATACATTATCTTTCAAAACATTCTCTATATTTGGTTATTCCTTCATTGGTATATGACCTAATCAATTTAGTTCAATGCTTTCTTTCTCAACATATTTAAATTCATCCAAATCATAACTTGCAAAATCATATAATTCTTTCACATTAAAAATGGATGAAATATCCAACTCTATTGATGATTCTACTTCATATACATTTTCTTCAAGTTTCCTTTTAATTCTTTAAGTGCCAATATTCCTATGTTCCTTTAGGGAAATGCTCTTTACTCAAACATACCATCATTAAATCACCCTTTTGGAATCTAGTTAATTTTCATCTCATGTTTACGCTCCCATGTCTTGCATTGCTCTTTCAAATCCTCATAAATCAACACCTAGATTTCCTCCCATGGTCCCTTCAATATAGAAAATAGAAAATATAATCATATATTCTTACTCACTCTTTTAGCCACCTAATAGATTATTTGTCTCTCTACAAATCAACTCACTCCCTTTCTCAAATTGGGCTAATAATACCTCCCTTTAAGGAGATCATATATTTTCTCTCTAAATGTCACATTCAAGAATACATAACTTCTGAACTTCAAAAAAGTGTCCTCCATGCAAGAAAATTCCTTGTGTTGCATGTACTCCTTTCCTTTCTCAAACACAACCAACACATTTTTCATGGAATTGAGCATAATCGTCCTCTTTCTCACTGCATCAACTACTTGTTGAATGCACAACATTAGGAGTCATTCTTTGGACTTGTGGTTAATATCAAGTCGAACTTGTGGATAATGTCAAGTCCTAAGTATCCTCATATGATTGAGGTGGTGATGTTGTATTGTAAAGTCTTGTGGTTAATATCAATACTGAAGACTTTTGGTTAATATCAAGTCAAATGATTCTCATCGACGGTTCCCTATGAGGTGGGCCTCCAGTTATAGAGGTGAAGTGCTTTGCATGTTGAAGCACAAAATGTTATGTGATATATTACTAACCATGGTCATTCGAGATGGATAAAGCTATTAAGTCTCCTCTAGAGACTCATCGCCTTTGGAGTGAATTACTTTATCACATGACTATATGGTCCAAGAGTAATATAATATGATCATAGCACGTGAAAAATTCTTTTGAGTATAATATGATATGATAGATGATTAATGTTACCAGATAGACCATGCGGTAAAGATAAAGAGATAAGCAATAAAGAGATATGAGAAAAAGAGAATTTGAATTGCCCATGCAAAAGAATGGATGAACTCAAGTTATAAAGATGTAGTTATAAAGCTTTAGTTAATTATGAATGCCTCAATCAGTGCCTCAATTAAATCATCAATTGAAATATTAATGTATGCATTCAGTTAATAATTAAGAAACTCACAGTGGTCCATGCAAAGTTATTAATAATAAATTAAGTTTTAAGGAAGGATTAGTTAACTAAAGTGTTTACACTTTAGTTAAACTAAAATACTACACTTAAGTTAATCAAAAGATGACACTCCAGTTATAAAAGTGTTTGCATGTTGACACTTGAGTTAAAGCATTATGAAACTTAAGTTAGCCTGTTCACAAAGTGGTCATGCATTTAGTTATATATTGAGTTCACTCCGATGAAAGTTAACTAGCGATTAATGTCCATGATTGAAGACACGACGCATTAGTTGTGCATAATGAATATTTCAATGCATGGATTGATTATTCCAAGAAGGCAATTCAAAATTGTAATGCATGGGTGCATAATTGGCATGCAACCATTCACTCTAGTTTGCATGGAAGTGATTTTGGATTGTTATTAATGTGTCAGGAACATGGAAATTTCATTACACTTGATACAAATGATCTCTATTCTCTATTTCTATGTGTTCTCTCTTATTGAGCAATATGGTATTGTGTAAAATCCATTCTCTACAAATATGTTATACTCTGAAGAATTGTTGGGATTTTTCATCCTCTATGTTTTGAGGATTTTCCCTAGGGTACATCATGTGTTGTGGATGAATAATTTGTGTGATTGAATGTTATCTTGATTCCAATGTTCAGTATATTATTGATAAAAATTTTAAAGTTCATAGATCTTCATATTTGCTCAAAACATCAACATGGTATCAGAGCTCAGGGCATGAAGGAGCTGAGTTTGTCTAAGAAACTAGAATCCTACTTGATCTTGAGGAGTTTATCAAAATTCGAGAGCCATGACATTGATCTCCATTAGATCGGAAGACTGTCTTAATGTTACTTCCAACTTCAACACATGAGAAGCGAGTGTACTGAACGTTCTTGAAGAACATGATTTGGATACCTACCTATCCACTATGGTAGAGGAGCTTGCCACTAATGCATGGCGAGTCAACTTCAAGAAAAATCAAGCAAAGGCCAAACATATCATCAATGATTTGGTTAAGGACAATCCCATGTTCGTGATCATTTCGACGAAGACCGCTAAAGAGTATTTTGATACACTAACGAGCTTGTATGAGAAGAAATCCCCAAGTCAAAAGAGGGATTTGAAGAATAAGATCTGAAACCTAAAGATGGAGAAGGAGGATACATTAGCATCATTCTTCACCAAGATCTCACAGGTACGAGATCAACTTGTTAGTATTGGTGTAGCAACGGATTTAAATTTTTGTAGTGATATTAGTAACCTCTCAAAGTGAAGTCATTTAAATTTTCATTGTAAAATGATATCAACCTACCCTTGTAACTTAAAACTAATCTAATAGGTACACTACTTGCACCACTCTCCCTTTGAAATACTTTTTCAAAATTGGGGAAAGTTGGAGCCAACATTTTTGTAATCTTTTCCTTCAACAATTCAAAACAATTTTTCTCTTGCATGCTCCATTGAAATCCCACACTACAATGAACTTTGTATAAGTACACAAGTTCCATTGAACCCTTAAAAAAATAAACTTCATGTATGCGATGGAAACTCCTTTTGAGATGCACATTGTTGGATATTGGGAAATCTAGTATAGCCTTCACCTTTTCGAGGTCCGGACTCCATACTCAATCCTTCCATGAGAAAATAAATCTGAAATATACTAACTTTTGTGTGAAGAACTCACACTTCTTCTAATTTATGCACATCTCTCCATTCAATATTTCCAACATCAATTTGATATGTTGTAAATTCTCACCTCTAATATTATAAATGTTTATATCATCCAAATACACAACAACAAACTTACCTAGGTAAGGGCACAAAACCTTAGTCACCAATCTCATGATTGTACTCAGTGCACTAGTTAGGCCAAAGAACATTACTAACCATTCATAAAATCCATTCTTTGTTTTGAATTTTATCTTCCATTCATCACCCTCTTTTATTCTAATTTTGTGAAGCCAGTTTTCAAATCAATCTTAGTAAAAACCTTGCACCGCTCACCTTGCTCAACAAGTCATCCACCCTTGTAAAAGGACACCTATAATTCATTTTAATATATTTCAACGCTCTTGAGTTAGTGATAAAGAAACATATATCTCATATAATCTTGTTCAACACTCTTGAGTTGGTGCACATTATCCCCCAACCATTCTAATTTGGTGTTAATATCATTGGTAAAAAACTTAGACTCGTGCTCACTAATTAATCCTCTTTATAACAAATCATCAATCCATATGTTTAGTTTTTACTCTCCAATGAATTCATCCTATGCATGACCTAATTGGTCATGTAGCCCTTGGAACATATTCTATTTATCATGTAATATTCCTCTTCAATAGATGGTCATTTGGACAATTGATCCAAAATGGATCAATATATAATTTGTCACCTATTTGGAGATTTTGGGGTCAAAAGATCATATGAATTGGCTTGTAGGGTCCATTTTATTGGCAGTTCTCATTTTGCGAATTTGGTGTCCATAATATTTCGAGGCATATTTGAGGGTTTAAATAACAATTTTTTGGGTTAGAACAACCCATTGTTTTACAATGGGCCTTCACGTGATTCTACACTTCAATAAGTTTCCAACCATTGAAAAATCACCTCAAACGAAGTTTGTGATTTAAAACTTATCCCTCCTGCAAGTTGACCTATCCAGTTGACCACCATGGTACTGAGTAGATTCCATATCAACTCTCATTTCATAAACATGTGTATCTAGTAACGTGTGGACCTTCAAGAACATTCTAGAAGGACCAAATCCCTAACCCTAATTGGGAGTTGGGGCATGCAAATGCCCTAAAATTAAACCTATATGACTATCGAACTAAGTTAAATACTAGGCCTTCAAGAGAAGAAGGGAGTTCCATTATTTTGATGGATATTAGAGCATAACATAGGAGATAAGAATATTGTAGTAGCCATTCTAGTAATAGAGTCATAGTTAACTCCATAGATAGTATAATTTCCTTTGTATTTGCATTTTGATATGAAGAGAAAGGAATATTTCTCATTCGTGGCTAGCTTTTTCCCCATAGTGGGTTTTCCAAGGTTATATCTTGCGTTATTGTGTGTATTATGTAGTTATTTTCTCTAGTTATTTCTCTTTCAATTCCATGGTATTCATTATTATATGAAAATAAATTAACATAGTGAATTAAGTAGTAAGATCCGTTGTGATGAACTGATCCAATGGAATATCTATGACAATTTATAGATCATATTGGTATCATAGTATATTTCTTTGGGTTTTGTGGGAAATCATAGTATTTAGTAGTTGGTGAAAAAAAGGTCTCCAAACCCTAGCCACGATGAACGATTTTATTCAAGGAGTGCCAGATAATTATGAGCATCAATTTTCAAAACTAGAAATACATGTCATCAATATCTCACACAACATGTCAATCCTCGTGGTGGATTTGGAGATAAAGTTCAGACCTTTTGGGGATTTTGGAGGCTTTAACTCAAATTTCAGATCTAAGGGGAATCAGAAGATAAAAGTGGCCTAGAAAAGGAGCCGACAAAAGAGCTTGAGAGAGTCTAATAGTTGAATTCCAGTACCAATATTCCTTCCCAGTCTCTCTTCAAGATGGAAGCAAAAGTCGACATCAATTTGTATCAAAGTGAGATCAATGATCTAAAAATAAATCACTGGTTGAAAAAATTGGAGGTTTATCTTAGCATCCATCAAATAATCGAGGATCAAAAGATCTCATTTTCTCAACTAAGTTAGAGGGCCATGCATTAACTTGCTGGGAAATCCACATGGAAGCACTTAGGATAGAGGGTTATATTCTAATAACTAAGTAGGAGGACTTTAAATCCCTCATCAAGTCCCATAACTACTTGATCGAGGATGTAGAGGACTAGTGGACCCATTGGAATTACTTAAGGAAAGGGTAGGGGTAGAATGTGCAAGAATACACCACCGAGTTCAATACGATTGCTATCATGTTGTGTATCTCACCCAAAAACCCAAATGTAATCTTCAAGTATCCGAGGGGATTACACAGTCACATATAGAGGCAAGCGATTCTCTTCAAGTCCATGCCAATTGATGAATCTTGTGTACAAGCATAGTAGTTGGGAAACATAGGGAAAAAGAAAAGACAACCAAGTGGTTCAAAATAGAAAGAGAGCAAATATGATAACAATGATGGGAAGAAGAGGTGTAAGAGAAAGGATAAGAAGACTATAGCCATGAAACATCTATGTAAGGATCCAAAAAACCATTCTAATATCAATGGTCACACTAAAGAAAAGTGTTGGAAGCTACGTCCAATGTTGAACCCCAAGAATCACAAGAAGGATGCTTAGAGAAGAATGTTCTAGCCATGTAGTCAAGCAAGGAGTTAGAAAGTAGATTGGATGTGGGCAAGAATATTATCTCCACCACAATGTAGAAGGAGGTGAAGTTGAGTAGCCTTCGCCCCAAGGAAAAGAAAGAGATGAAGAAACTCTTTCACATTAAGATCCAGATCAGGTAGACCGAGATCAATGCTCTATTCGATTCTGATTCATAGGGAAACCTCATAGGAGAGGATCAGGTACATAGGCTTGGATTGGAAGTACATGATCATCCCAGTCCCTACGCATTGGGATTGGTAAATACGGATGTAGAACTCAGAGCCATGCAACAGTGCAAGACTCAAGTTTACCATAATTGTATAGAATTTTGATGAAGTGGAGATAGATGTAGTACCCCTAATTTTTTTTGGTGTAGTTGAAATTCCCTACATGCATATGAGGGACATGATGTTCATGGGGAGATCCAACCAATACCGCTTGGTCAAGGATGGGAAATCCTTCATCATCAACGTGCACAAAGGTAAATCAAAGATCTCTCTAATAAGTGCCAACCAAGTAAAAAATATGATTAGTTAAAGTAGGGCGTTTGTATTTATTTAAGACAAAAACAATAAGAAGGTGAATCGGTAAAAGTGAAGGAATCCTTGGAGGGATGTACCAAAGAGAAGAAACATTAGTTGGAGAGCCTTTTGTACACATACAAAGAAGTGTTCCAGGAGCTTAAAGGGATACCTCCTAAGAGGGAGGTGGAGCATGAGATACATTTATGGTTAGACTCTCAATTTCTGAACATTGGACTGTATAGATAGTATTTCATAGAAGCATATGGAGTGAAGAAGCAGTTGCAATAGTTTTTGGAGGAGGGTGTGATTCGGCCAAGCTCCTCACCTTGTGGGCCACCTATCATCATAGTTACCAAGAAGGATGGGACTTGGAGGCTGTGCACCAACTACATAACGTTGAATAAGATCACACTCAAGAATCGATACCCTCTACCTAGGATTAATGATCCATTGAACCAGTTACAACATGCCAAGTACTTCACTAAGTTGGATCTCAAATTGGGATACCACTTGGTGCGAGTGAAGGAATAGTACATATAGAAAACCACCTTCAATACTAGGCAAGGTCTATATGAATGGTTAGTAATGTCATTTGGTTTATGCAATGCATGAACTATATTTATGTGATTAATGAATGATACATTTTGAAATTTTTTAGATTCATTTGTTATAGTGTATATGGATGACATATTAGTTTATAATGCTACATGGGAAGAGAATATTTCATATCTCAAGTAGGTGTTGGAGACCTTTAAAAAGCATCAATTGCTAGCAAACCTTCACAAATGTGAATTCCTTGAGCAGTCCTTTTTGTATTTGGGGTATGTGATTGGTGGAGGAGAACTTAATATTGATCCACAAATATGGAGGTCATTACAAAGTGGCATACTCGTACAAATGTCATTGAATTTAGGATATTTTTGGGGGAAGCACAATACCTTTAGAAGTTCATAGCTTCCATTTCGACTATGGCTACACCCTCCATGCCATAACAACCAACAACAAGTGTTTCCAGTGGGGAAAGAATCAACATAAATCCTTTAAAGAGCTCAAGCAAAAGATTAGTCAAGAATAAGTTCTCACATTGCCTAATTGGTAGAAGCTTATCGAATTGGAGACAGATGCAAGTGGCTATGCTATGGAAGTGATTTTGATGCAAGGAGGAAGGCCAATGTGTTATCATTATGAAATGCCCCATGGTGGAGTCCTGAACTACACAACATTTGATAAGGATCTCTATGCCTTATTTCAAGCTATTAAAAAGTGTAAGCACTATTTTATAGGAAATGAGACCATCATTTATGCTGATCACCATTCGTTGCAGTATTTGTTGGCCCAGAGTAAGTTACAACAAACTAGACATTATAAGTGGATGGGATTCTTACAACAATTCCATCCGATCATTAAGTATACGAAGGAAAGTACAAATAAGTTGGAAGACATGCTCTCAAGGTCACCTACAACAAATATTATGGGAACTCTTAAGCACATGGAACATTTTATCCATGATGCATGCAAGGAGGACTGCACAGAAAATGAGAAATTCAAGGAGGTATTTTAACAATTGCAAACTTCAATTCCATGTATAAGAAGGTGACATCAAGGATGAATATCATCTCCAATATGAGTTACTCTACAATATGGTAAATCTATATTCTCCTAAAAGAAAGAGATTGCAACTTATCAGAGAGACGCACACATCCAAAGTTGTAGGGAATACAATTGCAAACTTACGAAGGTATGATTATTGGCCTAGAATGCAAGAATATGTAGCTTGATTTATCATAGGATACATACTTTGTTGTACAATAAATCCTTGTAATAGGAAGCACGGTTTATACCATCCCTTACATGTTACTACGAGACCATGGGAGATCATCTCCATGGATTTTATGGGTGGTATTACAACCACTAGGAAGGGACATGACTATTTATTTCTGGTAGTTGACATTTCAACAAGATGTGCATTCTTATTCCTTATAAAAAGGTCATCAAAGGACAAGAAGTAGAATTTTTTTTCTTTGAATAGGTTTAGGTGCACTTTGGTATACTAAGGAACATAATCTTAGACAAAGATACTATATTTCTCAGTACATTTTGGACTACACTTTGGGAAAATATGGAGACTAAGTTGAATATATCTACAACATTCCATCCACAGACAGATGGATATAAAAGTATTTAACAAGACTTTGGTACAACATTTGAGGGGTTAAAATTAAAAGCTTCCAAAGACTTGGGATGAAAATGTGATCTACATCCAACACTCTTATAACAAAGCAGTCCACACTTCCATTGGAAAGTCCCCTTTTGAAAATTGTTTTGGATATTTGCCACCTTCACCTCTAAATGTCATCTATGGACAACGAGGGGGAGTGAGGAAAGACACCGCATGTGAAAAAATGAGAGCTAAAAATTCTTTAATAAGATTAGGGAGATTCATTTACAAGTGAAAGAGGAACTAAAGAAGACATAGGGAAATTACAAGGAAAGACATGATCAACACAGGGTTGAGAAAACATTGAAGGTGGGAGACAGAGTATGGTTACACTTGAACAAGGAAAGTCTACAGGGTCCTAGTAGGAACATCAATGCTCTTAGGTATGGCCCTTTAGAGGAATTGGATAAGGTGGGAGATAATTATTACAAACTTAGTCTACCCCCATACATGCACATTTACTCTGTAGTGAATGTGGAAAATTTGAAACTCTATGAACCTTCCATGTTGGATCTAGTACCTGACTAGGTATTACCTTCTATATAGGACTTAGTACCATAGGCTTAAGCAAAGTTAGGCAAAGACACAATTTTGCAGAAGAAGTCCAGAAATACTAAGCCGGAATAATATGAACTGTGGAAGGTGGGGTTGAAAGGACAACTTCCAAGAAAGGATAAATGGCATTCCAAGGAGAAGGTAGAGGAAACATTTCCTCACCTCATTCAATAAAATATTTTGGGGAACAAAACCCTCTCATTTTGCATATTTTGGGTCCAAAAACTTCTGAGGTTTGTTTTAGTTTCTAAACAATGTTTTCTCGGGGTTAGAACATCCCATCATTTCATGATGGGTGTTCATTTGATTCTACGAAGTTTGCATGAAAAAATCATGTCTCCCATAAGTTGACATATCTAGTTGACCACCATGGTATTGTGTAGATTCCAAGTCAACTCTCATTTCTCACTTATGTGGAGTTAGTCACATTTAGACCTTCAAGAACAATATATAAGGACCAAAATGACTAACCCTATTTGAGAGTTAGGGCATGCACAAATCCTAAAATTAACCCTAGATGACAATCAAGCTATGTTAAATACTAGGGTGTTATGATAAGAAGGGGGTTCCATTCTTTGATGTATTGCATTGTTCCATAGTTGAGAAAACAACACATGAGTGGATATTATAGCAGAACATACGAGATAAGAGATCTTGTATTAGCCATTTTGGTTGTAGAGTCTTAGTTAACTCTATAGAGAGTACCATTTCCTTTGTATTTGCATTTTGATATGAAGATCGAGGCATAGTCCTCATTTGTGGCTAGGTTTTTCACCATAGTGGGGTTTCCCAAGGTATATCTTATGTTATTGCATGGATTGTGTACTTATTTGCTCTAGTTGTTTCTCTTTAAATTCCATTGTATTTAGTATTATATGAAATTTAATTAACACAATGAATTAAGTTGTAAGATATGTTGTGACAAATTGATCCAATGGAATATCCATGACAGTTTACGGATCAATAATCCACTTTCACAATATATAGGAACTCATTGAACAACTCACTCACATCTTTTTGCATATATTTCAATTAGAACTGCTTTCACATTCTACTTCACTCACTTTTCTTAGAACAAGGGCTCAACATTCCTTTGTTTCTTTTATATAAATCAAATCAAACATTCTTTTGTTATCACTACCATCACTTGCCACAAGTATTTATACTTCATAGGATTAAATTGAAACTGTATTATATCTTACATTATGGTCTAAATATTCCTCCACCCATTATACACTAGACAAAGATCTAATAGCCATGATCATTCAATAACATGTGGCATACATCCGTATGGACCACAATATACAAGAATATCTCATTTGTGTACTCACCGATGTGGAAATAGCTTATAATGGTTAGTTGTAGTCACCTTGTACCTTTTTGGAACCAAGTTAACTAATAGGGACAATGATTTTTATTTTGTTCCAATCTTAGTAACTTCCTCAACCATCTCAATTGCCACCATGTTTTATGTACTACCATAATCAATCACAACTTTCCATCACTTACCTCCATATTCACAATTGATTATGAATATATTCTTTCTTAGCCACCTATCTTATTTTGGAAGAAATGTTGTTCTTGCACCTAATATTTAGTTTGTGTAGAATCAAATTCTCACATCTTATAAATACAACACAATTTTTCTCCATTCATCTCTCCTTGTTATATTTGTATTCTGGTTTCATTTCATCTTGTTCCATCTCTTTGTGGACGTTCAAATGATCTATAACCTTCCTCTCTATAAGTGTAGTAGTATATATTCCTCTTGCAGCCATCAACATGTTAGTCTCTACCCTAAAAATCCTCTTCAAATTTCACATCTCCCTCAACCTAATGTGCCACCTTTATATGATATATCAATCTTTTATTCATGCAAGTCCTCTGTGTATGGTGTTCAAATACTTCTAGTACTTTGATCACCTCTTCATTTTTTAGTGTTCCTTCTATATTTATTTTGTGTTATCTTTTCTTCTACTCTTAATATTGACTTATAAGGTTCTTCCATTGCACTCATATTGTACAAACTCATATAATATTGAATTACAAATTTATTCCATTTATATACATCAAGAATATTTGGTTTATGTCCTCATTAATAGCCTATGAATATGGACATTTTATAAAATTCCTCTGCATATTCTTACACACTCAAATATCTCTATCACAGGTTTTACATTTATTCTAAAGCATCTATTTATAGTCTATTGAAAAATAATTCTCTATTAACTTAGATACCATCTTACTCAAATTCTTTACCTTTTTCATTTCCTAGTGATCTCATTCATGCTACACTAAGTCCTACCAAATAGAAATATACCCTCCTAACTTGGTAATGGTGAAACTTCACCTTGTTTGGGTCCAAAATAAATTCATATTCAAAATACCTTTCCATGTCACTAATCTAACCGATAATGCTTCTACTTTCATACTTTCATAATATTGCAAGGATTTTACTTCAACTCCTCTTTTTATCTTCAAAAATCTAAACAACCAAGCGCTTCCTTCCTACTCTTTTTTATTTTGTTCTTTGTCACACTATGCTTATACACTATTCAATTCTTTATCTCCAGTTTGTGCTATTTCTTCTAACTCCTCAGTTCTTGTTCTTAGTTCTTACAAATCCTAGTTACACCAATTCTACCACCTTTTCTCACCATTGATGCAATTTTTACCCTCCTAATTCTCATAACTCTAGGAAATTTTACCTTTATGGTTTCTTCAATCACCCAAAGATTGTTCCAATACAAAAATTCCACTTAGGTTCTTAACTTCTAACACCATAATTCTCACCCTCTCTTGAGAACTCATCCTTTTTACTATTGTATATAAACACACAACTAAATGCTCTTGCATCACAAAACCCAAACATAAAGCTTAAGTTACTGATAAAAGTGACTAAGCCCTTATTACATAAAAATGTTTTTTTTACAATATTGGAGTATAATGATATAAATATGTAGTGCTTGGACATTATCATGAAATCATGCACACATTCTCTTGCATCACAAAACCCAAACACAAAGCTTTAGTCACTCAAAAAAAGTGACTAAGCCGTTATTACATAAAAATGTTTTTTTTTTAACAATATTGGATTATGATGCTATAAATACGTAGTGCTTGGACATTATCATGAAATCATGCACACATGCTCTTGCATCACAAACCCCCCTCCCCCCAAAAA
Source organism: Pseudotsuga menziesii (assembly GCA_001517045.1). NCBI lineage: Eukaryota > Viridiplantae > Streptophyta > Pinopsida > Pinales > Pinaceae > Pseudotsuga > Pseudotsuga menziesii. Next base: position 339,768 of record LPNX010837992.1, read on the forward strand.
AGCTTAAATCATTGATAAAAGTGACCAAGCCCTTATTACATAAAAACGTTTTTTTTACAATATTGGATTATGATGCTATAAATATGTAGTGCTTAGAAATTATTACATAAAATTGCTTTTTTTACAATATTGGATTATGATGCTATAAATATGTAGTGCTTAGAAATTATCATGAGAGATACTCATTAAGTAAATGATAAAAGTGACTAAGCCCTTATTACATAAAAAATGTTTTTTCACAATATTGGAGTATGGTGACTAAGCCCTTAATACATTAAAAATGTTTTTTTTCACAATGTTGGAGTATGTTGCTATAAATACATTGTAGTGCTTGGACATTATCATGAAATCATGCACACATGCTCTTGCATCAAAAAACCCAAATACAAAGCTTAAATCATTGATAAAAGTGACTAAGCCTTTATTACATCAAAACATGTTTTTTTACAATATTGGATTATAATGCTATAAATACATAGTGCTTAGACATTATCATGAAATCATGCACACATGCTCTTGCATCACAAAACCCAAACACAAAGCTTAAGTAACTGATAAAAGTGACTAAATCACAAAACCCAAACACAAAGCTTAAGTCACTGATAAAAGTGACCAAACCCTTATCACATAAAAATGTTTTTTTTTTACAATATTGGATTAGGATGCTATAAATATGTAGTGCTTGGACATTACATTCTCTTTAATCATAAAACCCAAACATAAATCATAAGTCACTAATAAAGGTGTCTAATCCCTTATTACATAAAAATGTTCTTTTTTCCAATATTGGATTATGATGCTATAAATATGTAGTGCTTAGATATTATCATGCACATGCTCTTACATCACAAACCCAAACACAAAACTTAAGTGACTAATAAAAGTGACTAAGCCTTTATTACATAAAAATGTATTTTTACAATATTGAATTATGATGCTATATGCTATAAATACATGTGCTTGAATATATGCCCCCTTATAAATATTATGATGCTATAAATACATGTGCTTGAATATATGCCCCTTATAAATATTATAAATATTATATCCTCACATGACTTCTTCTCATGTTTTTTTGGGCTTTGCATACATGTGCTGGAATATATGCTCTCCCTTATAAATCTTATAAACAGTGGTATGCTCACATGACTTTTTCTAATGTTTGTTTGGCCTTTGCATGAATGTGGTGAGATGTACCTAATCAAATGGATGGAATCTTAGTAAATGATCTTCAAGGTCAAGAGAATAAAGAAGGCAAATAAAGATTAAAAGTTTCACATCATGAACTCATTTTAGGCACTTGAGAAGCAAAGTTAGTGGTATATATAAGACCAATGAGAAGGATGAGCATGGAATAGGCTTGTCGTGGAGGGGATAAATCTTAAGGGTAAAATGGGGTGATGGGTAAAATAAGAAGGGCATGCCATGCATTATAATAGTTTTGTAGAGGAACATTATAGATCAATTAAATTCTTAAATAAGTTAGATAAGAAAGTAAATTTTGTAAATTAATCAAAGTTGTAACAATGATTTTGGTAGTAAATTGGATTGGAAATTTATTTATTTATCATTTTAATAATTAATCCACCATCTTTTATATATATATTTTAATAAACAAATCAATTTTAAATAAATAATGTTTTTGTTTAGGTTAAATAAAGAAATTTATAAAAAATCTCAACAATTTATTAAGGTTACCAAATTTACCATAGAAATGTAAATGTAGGAAAAACAATAACTTAAAATATTATTAAACATTTCGATCCAAATCCATCAAATTTACTATGAAAATGGAGGAAAACAGAAACGTATCCTCTTGAGATTTGTTAGTTTTAAAAGGTAAAAATAAAGAGACAAATTACCAATCTTATGTGTATGGTCAAATCTAAGGTAAGACATGACTTTCCATTAGGATGATTTTTCTATACTATTCATTCATTTCAAAAACTTGAAGTTTCTATAGTGTATTTTTTTCTATCTTTTTAATATTTTTTTAATTCTTGTTGTTGGTCATTTTCAATTTAATTAACATTGTAGTTTTAGTTAAAAGGGAAACATTCATCAAACCAACAATTCAATTCTTTGCAGGTAGGGTTTCCTTCTAAATTTGAACCATATATCTATCATCAAATCAACAATTTAATTCTTTACAACTAAGGTTTCCTCCAAATTTCAACCTTGTATCTACCATCAAATCAACAATTAAATTCCTTACAAATAAGATTGCCTCCCAAATTTCAACCATGTTTCTAATGAAAGGGTACAATGAAACATGACATGTCAAAATTGTCGACCATGTTATCACAAATACATAAAAACATAAATATCCACAATATTGATTAAACTTTAAATTACAATTATTTAACTATAATTATTTAATNGACATCTAAATTGCAAAATTACCCAAGGACATTATACCCCAAACTTAAAGATATTACCCCTCTTTTAATCTATTTTATAAGTGCAATTTATGAATCCTTCTTGGTTAAGTTATGGTTCCATCAATTCAGCCTTAATGGAAATTAAAGAGCAATGGTATCAATAATATTCATGGTCATGGTGACGTTTCCATCCATTCAAACTTTTCTTCAATTAATTGGAAGAGACAAGATGGTATCAATATTATTCCAAGATGAGTCCACTATAAACATCATATCAATTGATTCTCCAATATACTTTTTCGAAAGTCATATTATTCATGTTTTGTTTACGTACCACTATAGTCCTTCATTTTCAATCAATCGGTCACTATGAATTCAAATTCAACCTACGCTACTTCTTTTTTTATGTTGTGTCATTATTTAAATTATTTTTTGTTATGTCATTATCTTAAATCATCATAAAGGGAATATTGGAAGGAAGGGGTGGAGATAATACCAGCGTAGATCCAAATCCTAGGCTCTATCAAGCACCGAGATGGATCAAATCTCTCGAGGTGCAAACCTCTTCTTAGGTATCCATTGATTTGATTCAAACCAAAAGACACATCTTTTTATTTAAGGTCCACATATAATATTTTTATTATTAATATTTAATATTATTTATGGCTGACATATAATCTTTTTTATTATTTTTTATTTTGTTAGGAACGAACATTGCATCATTTCCCCACACATGGTTTTAAAACCATATGCAAAGCCCTCCTACAACTATGGGTTGTTTAGGAGGCCTTGCACATGGTCTTAAAACCATTTTCAAGGCCCTCCTAAACCATGTACAATAAAACCATGGGTTGTTTAGGAGGCATTGTACATGGTTTAAAAACCATGTGCAAAGCCTCCTAAACCATGTACAATAAAACCATGGGTTGTTTAGAAGGCCTTGCACATGGTTTTAAAACCATGTGCAAGGCCAACATTTTTTTGCAGATAATTCAATTTTGTGTTTTTTTCTTGACCCACATATTTTTTTTTACGGATAATTAAATTTTTATTTTTTTCTTGTTTTGTTAGGTAGGAAGATTACAACATCTCCCCCATATTAGATTGTTTTGTGGCCGGCATTTATTTTGGCCTATTAGAAAGTTTATTTTTTTATTAATAAACGAAAGTGATATTATTTTTTATTTTGTGTTACAAAATCTCTCCCATAATATTCACTATCACTATTATTTTTTGCCCACATGTTACAAACATTACATCACGTTAAAGATCTCTCCCATAATATTCACTATCACTATTATTTGTTGCCGACATGTTACAAACGTTACATCACGTTACAAGATCTCTCCCATAATATTCACTATCACTATTATTTTTTGCCGACATGTAATAAACGTTCGTAACGTTACATCACGTTACAAGATCTCCCCCATACTGGGCTGTAGAGCGCCTCTCGGCGCAATGAAATTTGATAAATTGGATTGGAAGGAAGAGATAATATGAAATTTGATAAAAGGGGTTTTGCTTTATTTTTTATTTTTTTTTGGAAAAAAGTTAAATATATATTTTAAAGTTGCACAGATATATTATATTATAAAGGCAAAAAAAATACAGATTTTTAACTTGGCTACCTAAGGTTGAAGGAGGCAAAACCCCCTACAGATCCTCTCAAAAAATAATAGCCCTCTGACAGTATTCACGTTTAAGATGTCCATGACTGAGAGACATAATTACAGTAATCCATAATAAAAAACTACTAGCTCCTATACATGAGCGCAGACGAAGATTTCCATGACAGAAGTAAAAATAGACAGAGGCATGAAATATCATTAAAATCGACCAAAAACCACTGGAGACTTCGCCAAAAACCTGGTTGACATGACCATTAAACAGGAGGAGTTTCTTCAGTGATGGGGTAGGCCCATCTTTCTTCCTGCGACAAAGTAGGCGAGGTGGTGGTGGCATTCAGGGCCAAAGAAAGCGAATGTTGCTACTGCTCAGACTGTTGGGCTGACGCTTCCTTCAGACGTTTGAGGAGAGGCTCCACCGTAGAGGGAACTGGAAAAGGTTTGACACGAGGAGCTTCAGTTGAGCAACCGGTTGTGCTGTCATTACCACCGAGACTAGTGAGATCCCGACCACCAGATTCACTGCCACTAGCACCTCCACCCTGAGCACACCCCCAACTTTTCGCCTGTTCAGACTAGAGATGCTTGTCACGCCTTTCCAAGCAAAGGAATTGTCCACGACCGTAAGCTGGGCGTCAACCATCCGAGCCTCAGAACAACCATCCGAGCCTCAGACCAATTGCTGAGCATGTCCTCCGCCAAGTTGTAGAGCATGTTCTTCATCATCCAATAATGGTTAATTTGGCTGCCATCTTCACCAGTCGAGAGCTTCTGGTTGAGAACCCGATTTTCCCAAGCTTCCACCAAGACTCAGACGCGTAGAGAGATGTGAGGTTCATAGTCCGTCGGGGTCTGAGCACTATAGCCCCGCTGGGATTTGCCTCGCCTGGAGCTAGCACGTTGAGGAGTTCCTCTCTGTCAAGACATGGCTGCCAACTTGAGCCTGAAACCAATTCGTAAGGGGACGTTCTTTCCTACACTAAACCTATGGCGCACTAAAACAAATACACTGCGAACCTCCCGCCACATAGAAAACCCAACCATGATTCTAGCCAAGGCATGAGTCTCGACATCGTTCTAAATAATACGCCTGTCATTCCAAGTACCTGCAAGCATTAACGATCGCAGCAGAGCCATGAAAGCACCTAGGAGGACGGATCTTCGCCAGCCCGGGTCGCATGAGCCAAAGTGACAGAGGGAGCTTCTCCCACGTGCAAGGATCCTTGAATATGCTGAAGAGGTGCACTGTTGCAATGAGTGTCCAAAAGAGCGACACGTGCTCTTTGTGGTCGCCGGAAAGAGGGATGGATGTCGCCGAAGATATCACCCGCATCCGGGAGAAGAAAGTTAAATTATTAATGATTTTGATTTTTTTATTTGTTATTATTAAAACTTGGTTAAAAAATATATATTAATATTATATTTTTGATTTTTTAGATGTGGGTGAAGAATATGTGTTATTAGGTGGGGAACATGCTAAGTGCTAGGCCGTCCCTCGATGCATGGACATAAGGGATGGTGGAGAGGTTAATGCAGGCATATTAAAACTTAATGCGAGGTTTAATAATATTCTGGTTTATGGCTCTTCAAGCTAGAGATGTGATGGAGTTCAAGATATAGCTCATTCATTACCGGAGGGTGGCGAGACAACTCTCGCATGTGGATTGTAGGATTTATGTGTAGATGGGGAACAAGATGGAGCCAATGCTCAAATTTGTGGTTTCATGTTCCCAATTTCAGATGCTGGAGGTCTATATTAGAAAGAGGAATGATGTTGTTGGAATTATGGCTACGCATCAAAGGGGTAAGCCTAGAAGAGGAGACAGTGGACAGGGTACTTATAGGCATAAGGGGTATGGTAATTATGGGAATGAAGGATATGCAGACTCTATTTCAACGTCGGTCCGCTGTCTAATTGATGACTTGGAAGCTAGTATTGTGGCTCAATAGTTGGCCTCGACACACTCAACAGGGAAGATAAACCATTATTGGGTTGTCAAGAATATGATGGGCCTAATGATGGAGGATATCCAAGCCAGATGGAGAGACTCCAAGGCCACGATTTTAGAAATGCAAGTCAGCATGAAGTAGGTAGTGGACGACCTAGATAGTCTCAAGGAAAACTTTGAATGGGGGCATACTCTATTTGACAATCATTTTAAAGTTGTGGTTGCATCAGGGCAGGGTCCTTCAGAGGAAAATGTGCTTGGGGGGTTTATGAGAGCGTGTCCATGGAGTCTCATGACCAATTGGGACAAGGAAGAAAGCCTCCAGAGATCAACTCTAGAGGCTAGTTGGAAGTTCAAATTCCCATTGAACCTGCTACTGTGTCGGTGAAGAATACTAGAAGATTGGATTTGGAATATTTGGTCATGTCGTTGAAGACATAACCTCTTCTGGTCAAACTTCCATACATAGAGTCCCTAGATTCGAAATTCAAAGAATTCCCAATCATCGAAGAACATGGAGACTCTTCTTGTGGTGCACATCCTAGCTAGACGATGCTCTAGTGCTTTGGACACTTCCTATGTTTTTCATTTTTTCTGGTTTAATGTTTTAGATAGTCTACTTTCTAGTATGCCTTATAGATCTTGGATAGTGAGTCAGAACTTTATGGATTCCTACTGCTACTTGGCTTGTTTTCCCTTTGTTGGGAGGGCCATATTTTTTAAACTTGATAGTTCTGATAGTATTTTTTCTTGAATGGGATGGTGGTTTCACCTTCTTATGCCACCATAAAGCATGATGAGAAAATGATTGTAATTTTGTCTTTTTGTTATATATATAATATATTCATACTATGTATCTTTACAAAAAAAATAAATTATATTTTGGACTAAAAAAATAGGTATTTTTAATATAAAAATAAAATTTATGATTTCATCACTTCAAAATTATTTTTACTAGAGTTTTAACTATTTAACCATTTTATTCATAAAATATCTACATTGTAATATTTCTAATTTACAGTAGAGTAAATTCATTTTAATTTTGAATATATTATAAATAAGAAATTTTAAAAAATTGATAAATAAATTAAGATAACATATATATAATATATAATGAAAATCTCACAAACACTTTTCCTTATTTTAAAAATGGTATCTTTTATTTTAAAAATGGTATCTTTTATTTTAATATATATATAATTGTTTTATAGATGTAAGATTGTTTTATTGTTGATTAAAAATAATTAAAATACATGATGCATCTTACTTTTAGTCTAAAAGAAATGATGAAATATTTTTCATGGTCTAAAAAGAGTTTTAATCAAAATTAGTTTATAAACAATAAACATATCACAAATAAAAATTTGAACCTAAATGAAATAGCAATTCTCTCACAATATTATCTAAATTAAATTCATTTAATATTATTAATCATTTATATTATAACGATATCCAAAATAAGTATAATTAACATTATTATTAATTTATATTATAACAATATATCACATATTGATTTATAAATTTATTACCTTTATAATATAAAAACATATAACAACATCTTTCCTTAATTAAAAAAATTACTACATTTTATAATATAAAAACATATACCAACATCTTTCTTCAATTAAAAATAAGAAGTGGAACTCCACTTTTTTTTACATGGAAAAAACCATATACTTGTTATTAAAAAATGTGAATCAAAGTACACTGAAGACTTTTTCCAAAAAAATATTGTCAATCTAGATTTTCTTATCTAATCATAGCCAGATAGTCCTCAAGTATAATCTCCTAAAACTCTTACTATTAATGTATTTTTCCAGATTACGTAGTAGTCACGCTTCTCTCCAACTATTCTCTTTTACATCTGTAGAAATTCTAAATCCTTGATGGCATAAGAAATTTCATAAACTAGATAAGGATCTATGGACACAATTAACCTCACAGAGAATTGTAGAGTATTAGCATAAGGAGAGAAGCCGAGGAATTAATGAACACACATTAATGAATGACCAATAAATGATAATTGGTATTATTAAATAGGTAATACATCCTTATATAGGAAAATAGAGTTGATGGAAGACAACTCATTGCTATCTCATAAAGCAGACTTACTAATTATGATAAACCCCCATAGGTGGCTAAAGCACTTTCATAATCTACTAAGGACCTCACAAATAAGCAATAGCATGAGTGAGTGATAATGAGTTAAGGAAAGACTTGCTAATCCTGGAATATGGAGAGAAAATAATGGAGGATGGGTTGGCAACAAAAGCTTCCAATTTCCTAGTTAACTAGCTTTACCTTATCCACAAAAAACTGGATAAAAGCAGAATAAGGCAGAAAATGCAGGAAAGCGCAGTTACTAATTATGGAAGTCAATAAAGTGGTCAAGATCAACCCAGAATCAGAATTAAAACATTCATGGGGTATAGATGGAAAGTGTTGACTTTGTAGTGCAAGTGGATGTCAACTAGCTAGGCTAATGGATAGGAAATTAATCAAAGTTGATTAATTATTTTATCCTAAGTTATGAGTGGGTTTATAATATCCCAACACTCCTCTTTAAGTCTGACTTTATGATGATATTTATGAAATAATAAAAAATGTAGATGCATATAGGATGCATATAGGGCCTAGCAACAAGGCTATGGTCATCCTTTTACAATTTATCTTGTCCAAAGAACTGAGGAAAGAGGAAAAACCACATGGGGAAAATCCTCCCTCAAGAAAGGACATGAAAGGAAAACAAAAAATGTTGAATTGCTGGTGTTGATGCTGATCCAAACTAAATGTTGATGTCTAGAGGAATCTTCTTCTTGGGAAGAAAATAAATCTGCCCACCTGGATAAAAAACATAAACAACTGCAGGATGGAAATTGGGACCATGTAGAACAATTGGGATCCAATGATGTGAAAGCAATATTGAAGGATATTGAGAGTTGTAATCAGCCCCAATATAGTATGATGAATTGAAATTCGAACTAGTAGAGATGAAATCAGCTCCAGATAGGTGAAATAATTGTCCAAGCGAATGTATAATGTCTCCATATTCATTTACACAGAGAGGATATGCGCAAGTGATCATGTAGGAACTAGGAGAGGTCATAAAATCAAGGAGTGCGAATGCAAAGACTCAATGGGTTGATCTAACATCTAAAGAATCCAAGAAATCACATATAAGCATCTCAGTAGACTCATGAGAAGAAAATATATCATCTTCTAAAGCATAAACTGATAAAGAATATTTTGTGTTAGAAGTATGAAAGGAGGAAGGAAGAAGATGTTCAAAATCTTCACGGAGGATCTGAGGATTAATGCCAAGAACAAAGGAGCTGCTTAAGTGCATGGGATCAAGTATGGCAAGTGACATGACACTAAGGGGACTTGGTTTGGCTAAGAAAACATCCAGGAAGTCACTGGGTTGCGCACCATCAATGAGAGAGGTATGCACAAAGTGTGAAAGGTATGGCATATGGATCTTATAATACATGATAGAATACATAAAGAACACTGAATGTGTGAGTGAATTATCAATAACGATAACAACTCCATTAGTCACTTCTTTTTCATCAACAATATCAGAAGAAGATGATTTGAGATCTTTTACTTCAAGAGATACAGAAAAAGATAGCTCTTCAATATTTTCTTCTTGATTGAAGAAGGAAGTATTCGAGTCAAAGAGGGTAGCAACACTAAAAATTGTATGAGAAACTTCTTCATCATGATCAACTTCATCAGAGACTGTAGAGGCTGAGACATCTTGAGAGAGAGCAGTCATTGAGGAACTAGAGGCACTCTCCACATAGATAGAAGGATCCTCATTGTGCTTGCCCAAAACTCTATCCAATGTTGTTTAGAGTTCCTTTGGGTATTCAACAAAATCAATAAAGTAGCGCATGCTTGGAGAGATAACCATACAAATATATCCAAACGCTCTATGACAATCATTCATCCAGTCACTTGGCTCTTCATAAGACTCTTCACCAGATCCAATAGATAAGCTATATAGATATTGTCTCTTTAGAGATGAGATCATATTCAATTTCCACTCTGAATAGCTTCTGAAAGGAACAAGAAGAGGAATTGATATTCTCAAATCCATTTGAAGTTGTACCTGCAAAATAAACCTACAATTCTGAAAAGGAGGATTAATTAATGAGCTCTCAAAGATATGATGTCATGCAGAGCTTTGATATCCTGAGCTCTAATACCATGTAGAAATTCTAAAGCCTTGATGGCATAAGGAATTTCATAAACTAGCTAAGGATCTATGCACACAATTAACCTCACAGAGAATTGCAGAGAATTAACATAAGAAGAGAAGAAGAGGAATTAATGAACACACATTAATGAATGATCAATAAATGATAATTGATATTATTACATAGTAATACATCCTTATATAGGAAAATAGAGTTGATGGAAGACAACTCATTGCTATGTCATAAAGGATACTTACTTATTATGATAAACCCCCATAGGTGGCTAAAGCACTTTCTTATCCATCAAGGACTTAAAAAATTAACAATAGAATGAGTGAGTGATGATGAGTGAAGGAAAGACATGCTAATCCTAGAATATGGAGAGAAGATAAAGGAGGATGGGTTGGCAACAAAACCTGTCAGTTTCCTAGTTAACTAGCTTTACCTTATGCACAGAAAAGATGGATAAAAGCAGAATAAGGCAGAATCTGCAGGAAAGTGCAGTTACTAATTTTGGGAGTCAATAGAGTGGTCAAGATCAACCCAGAATCAAGATTAAAGCATTCATGGGGTATATATGGCAAGTGTTGACTTTGTAGTGCAACTGGATGCCAACTATCTAGGCTAGTGGGTAGGAAATTAATCATAATTGATTAATTATTTTATCCTAAGTTATGAGTGGGTTTGTAATATCCCAACAACATCAGCTTTAATGAATTTCAAAAATTACTAAAAGTATTTACCGTCCCTTGTTATAATCAAACTTTAATTCTAATTGAGAGATAGAAAATTAGCAACATATTTTAAGAGTTATAGTTGTCCTCAAAGTGTTGTTGAGGTATTCCTCAAAATAGATAATTACTTTCCCATATCCAAGGGATTTCTTTAACTGTATATATGCTTCTTGATTGAATTCCCTATATATATGGAGAAATTTGATAGTTTGAAACAATGCTTGAAGATGGCAGACCCTCTGCTTCCAATGTTTTAATAGATTCACTTGAAGATTTGTTTTATGATCTACCCATCTAATTATGATATTTGAACAAGCTAAAACATGAAGTTAAGCAAAACCTTTAGTCAATGTAAAAAACACTAGTCCCCATTGGGCCAAAAGTTTTTCTCTAGTATTGGATCCATATCCAGAACCCATCCAACATTTATAATGTAATCATTAACAAGCCTTTAACGCCATACCTGCTCCACATTTCTCATCTTGTGATGCTCCATAAAAAAAAAACCTGCATGTATCTCCTCAAATACAATAGGGCCTATAACTGAACGTAACTTCAACCCTCCATGTTCTTTATAAAATATTTAAAGCCCAATAGTTTTTTACTGAATTTGATGACATTTATTGGTTTATTTTCAAATAGTACCAAATTCCCATCAAGACAAACATTTTAGTTAGTAAACAATGGTAGCTCTTTGTAAAATTTTTTGTAGATTTGATCCAATTCATAAGGAATTATTCATAAGTAGATGAATCCCAATTAGCATATATACTAAGAATATTTTTTTACTTTTTTCTATACAACCTTTGTGAAGCATGCGTGTATCAGTAGATGAACCATTGATTTTGCTTCCTTAAAGCACAAAACACACACATTAAACTCTTAACCTCCTCTTTTGATATAATTATCTCAACTTGAAACTTAATTTTCGAAAAAACACCAACAATTTAAAAAAAAATTAACTAACAAATCCATTTCCATAAAAGAATATACCACCATTTTCAAAAGTTCAAAAAAGAAAAAACATCAAATACTAACTTTACACTTACCTCACCATTTTTCTTATTCCAAAACCATCACAATTGATCCATGATGATAAGTGGAACCCACTTTATAGTATTATGTTCTCTAGCATCACATTAAGTTCCATGATGAACACTAATTATGGTAAGGTCACCTGACATGATTATAATTTTCCCATAACCTAGGTTGTGCAAATCATCAAACGGATCATGGAAGCACCAATTTTGATGCTAAAATGTTGAGCTTTTAACTTTTCTTTTCTAAATATAAATAAGAACATAATTCAACCTTCATCATATTGAAATATTAACCATTTGACATGGTTTTAGCTTCTTTGTAATGTGAAAATCATTTCTTTGCATGGATGATAATTATAATGTACCTATATCCTACTTTTAGTTGAAGTATTAACCATTTGACATGGTTTTAGCTTTTTTTTGTAATGTGCAATTCATTTCTTTCCATGATAATTATAATGTACCTATATCCTACTTTTAAAATATGGTTTTAGCTCGCCTACAATATGTAAATGATTTCTATGCATTAATCACAATTATAATGTACTAATGGTTAAGAGCATGTGTTTCCTCTTAGGAGGTCATGGGTTCAAATCTAGAGGGGGTAGTGTATGTACACCTCTGTAGACTTTAGCAGTTAAATCGCTGCGCAGAGGGGGCTCCCTTGTCCCACAAACAAGGGGGTCTCATACACCAATTTGGTGTCTCACTTGGCGGTGACCTTAAATTTTTTTTTTATTATTATTATTATTATTATTATTATTATTATTATTATTACTACTACTACTACTTATAGGCATCAAGGTGTATGTTGTCCCACTTATAAGGTGATTATTATTATTATTATTATTATTATTATTATTATTATTATTATTAATGATTTGTGTTATGATTATAATTAGGTATATATAGAACTTAATGTATATATAATAAAGGTTTGTATGTTAGTGAGTTTAAATAGAGACTATGTATATATAGATTTATTATTATGATTTATGATTTGGATATATAGATATATTTGAGTTATATTAGTGTTTTTAATTCAAGGAGATCAAATTGACACTTGTTGGTATGGACTAGCCAAACACTTAACAATATGGTAACAATTAATTGAGTGAACCTTTTTGGAATTTTATATATATTAAAATTTTTAAGATTTTTAATTACCAGAAAATCATGATATAATATTTTATTATATGATTAAATAAAAAAAAAGAAATACATTAGATAAAAGTTCCACATTATGTAACAATATTACACAAAAAACATTAAAAAATGTTGTATTGAACATGATATATGTGTTTTCTACCAAAAATAATTTGTGAATAAGAACATACAATTGTGAAAAAGGTTAAAGTGCGATGAAGACAACAACACTTAATCTTGAAATCAAGAAATTACTCCCAAGATCAATTATACATAAGGAAATTACTCCCAAGATCATCGTATACACTAAGGATATACATGCTTCCAATGATACATAAGGAAATTGCTTAAAATCCATTGTTATATGAATTAATTAAATAGGTTTCCTCCATTTAAAACTTCAACCCTTGCTTTTAAATAGGGAATCCATCATTTTGTTGATATATTAAATGATCTAGATCTTAAAGACCATCATATCTTCTTGTTAACTCTTACATTTTCCTTTTATTTATGAAATTTTTAATTATTGAAATTATCGATTCATTGTTGAACTTACAAGCCAACATTGTTATTAGTTAGAGATTTACTTTGAAAACGATTTTCTTTACTTCTAATGAGTATTATATTAGTGAATAAATAATGATGATTTTGTTGCTCTTTTTCATAGTTGCAAGAAGTATTTTGATATCAAGGTGTTTAAACATCTCTTGTATATCATATCATATGAGGTTACAAGTTCAAATCTAGAGGGGGTAGGGTATATACAGCTCCACAAACTTTATCAGTCAAATATTATGTGGAGGAATCAATTTTCCCACAAACAAATGTGTCACATACACCAATTCAATGTTTGATTAGGTTGCGGCCTTAAAATTAGATTATTTTTATTAATGAGCTAAGATTTTTAAAACAATTCATTTGTTAGTGGTCTAGATGGAGAGATGATTTACTAATATTTTTAAACCATCTCAACAACAAATCCAAGCCCAGTAAAATTCAAATTCATAAACAATGCTTTTGTTAGTGATTTAGATTGAGAGAGCCATATTTGTAAACCAACAAATTTGTAAGCATGCTTTTGTTAATGGGATACATGGAGAGATTATTTATTCAAGCATCTTAATGATCAATTTAAACCCATCATTTTTACCATGAAAATGAAAAAAAAAACAATAAAATTATCGACACTTAGTCCAAACTCATCAAATTACCATGGAGATGAAGGAAAACATTAACTTACCATTTTTGAAATGTGTTGGTCTCAGAAGAAGAAAGATTTTTTTTTCCTGTGTATTATCTCATCTAAATTTTGTGCTAGATGACTTGTGGTGATTTTATATAAAGTCCCAAGTCACCATTATTGAAGAGGTTTATCCCCCATCATCCTTGTTAAAGGAGTTGACTATAATTTATTATATCTAGTCCTTTGATGAACCTTCCTTATCATCCCATGATGTTGCAGTCATGTTGACAGATACAAATACCTCTAATTTATTTGTTTGATCCTTTCAAAATGATGAGGAATTCCCATGTCCACAACTAAGGGGAAATATCCAAAACATACCTACTCATCATCATTGTCCTCATTTGATTCAACAATACTGTGTGCGTTCCCCTACAAGGGGAATCCCCCATCATCATCTCACCAATTTAGTGTACCACCATGGCTATCTTCCTCATGGTCTACCCCCCTTCCAGCAACTGATTAATGCTCTATTGATACCTCTTCAGGAGAGCATACAAAATCCATCGAAACCATTGGGATGGGGGGCATGATCAATTATCTTGACCCTGGGATAGGGTGCATGCTCCATCATTTTAACCCTACCCTGTCAAATCTATCTTGGTATTTTAATAAGCCCATAGCTCAACCCAACACAGATGTGATCTACACTCACAAAACCCATGCCCACAACATGGGGGTAGGCCATTAACCCTACTTACTCACATACATGATCTTGAACTCAACTTGAGGTCACACTTCACTTGTATACCTAATTTTATTTCTAGATGCACTTTTATACATGCATTGTTTCTATGTTTATAGGTCCAGGTTGCAATGAGATTCACAAATTTCAACCAGTATTCATTCTCTATAGGTATACATTTATAACTAACATCTAAGTAATCACCCTCTGCAAAACATCTTCTGCATCATCCTTCATACCCATTTTTCACTTGTAGGACCCCCTTTATTTTGGTAAGTGGTCCAACCCATCCACACTTGTAGGACCCCCTCTATTTGGGTAAGTGTCCCAACCCAACCAATTATGGGTACCATTTTAGTGCCCCTTACATGTTCGACACCCATGTCAAGTTTGTTCCATAGGATTGGGAATCCATTTAGTTTGAGATATTAGACCTAGCTGCATATTACCTTAATGACATGACTCATTGACTTACCCCGTGGAATCCCAAATTTTTGGCTATTATGGCATAATTGATGTCTTGTATCACGTATTCACAAGCCCACCCCTCCATCCATACTACATCCATCACATTATTTTGTCACCATCCACCACCCTACAAGGATATTACCATCAATGTCCTACCCCACCATTGAAATTCCATCTA
The DNA here is from genome assembly GCA_001517045.1 of Pseudotsuga menziesii. Taxonomy (NCBI): domain Eukaryota; kingdom Viridiplantae; phylum Streptophyta; class Pinopsida; order Pinales; family Pinaceae; genus Pseudotsuga; species Pseudotsuga menziesii. Next base: position 355,422 of record LPNX010837992.1, read on the forward strand.
TTATCACTCAATCATTCTATTAGTATGAATTGTTGCATTGGACACTTATCTTCTTTCCATTCCTTCTCATCTTGTGAAGTTTCCCAACCTCCTTAGCAACCATTATACAAACGGTGTTTCTAAGTTCCCCCTTTTTCCATATGTACACATGTTTGGGAAGCTATAATTTTGGAGTAATCATCAGTGCTCCTTCTTTGATGCCTATGCATCAAAGATACCATTTAACAAATAGTGCTCCTCAACACTCCTGTAGATCATGTATAGTCTAATTTTATGGTTTCCTTTTTTTAGAGTATTCTGTGATGAGTCACCCTTAAAGTCATGCAACACCATTATCCCCATACCCAAGATACAAGTCCCCCCCCATTATGGCCATTTCCCCTGGTACCCAATTTGTGATTCTTCCCAAAGCTCCCACATATGATTCTAGGTGAGCCATGTCGTCATACTATAAACAAAAGAATTTTGAGTCACTCACTTAGTTACCCATATATCCCAACCAATGTGTTAGTTACTTGTTAACTCTTACTCATATATTAGTTTTATCCCTCGTGGTTCTGTTAATGAAACATCGTTTCCTTGTCAATTGCAGGTGTCCCTTTGTTGACAACAACACATCTATTCCAAAGAATAGACTTAGAGGTATCATCTACCTTGGTCTCATAACCATCATTGATGAGTCCCTTGGACCGACTAAGAGGAGACCTCTGTGATCCTTAGTTTGGTTATTTCTCACGTGCTCAACACCAACTCATTTATCACACCAATGAAATTGGTATAGGTTGATGGTTATTTCATTATTTGGTTGAAGGACCCAAATATCCTTGACTCTAGTCCTTTTCTGAGTTCCCTCTAGTTATATATTTGTTGTGATATCCATATTGCATTGTCTATAGTGTTGTGGAAGCCCCAATTTCATGCTTCCTATTGTATCCAGTTCCAAATGCATTTCCCTAGACCTATATGATTCAGATTTCTAGCTTGTTTGAATCGTCATAGATGTTGGAAGCATCCATTTCTAGTAATGCATCGGTTATTAAGACTCGTCATTCTTTCATAATGCCATTGTTATGATATCAATTCCTTGGATCAACCATGTTTGTACCATGATTATGTACTCCTTGATTTGATTCCCCCTTGGACACTTATGATGTACATAGTGATTGTTCATGTATTGATAAGGTCCCCTTTGGGCCTATATCCCATTTTGTATGTTTCATACATTGATACAACCATGGGGATGCTCGCCTCATCCATATATTTGAGATTATTTCCACCCTTGTATCTGTAAGTGTAATACCTTGGATGTTAAGCCCCTAGACATATGTAATATGTGGTGATGATTATTATTGTGGAACTAAGTGCTAGTACATGGGTCCTTAAGGACATAAATACCTTATTATTATTATTATTTGTAAATAATTAAATAATTAAAACAACTGGCACATCGAAAACGACAAAAGAGTATGGGAGTCCTTGATCCACAACATGAGGGGGAACAAGGACATTCCTAACACTTTTGACACCTTGAGCTTTGCTTGATGGATTCCAATTGTTGAAGGCTACCTTTGGTGGTTTTAGGAGGTTACAGTTGGTTTTTTAACCCCCACTAGTGCAAATTCCCCCTTACTATTTAGTGCATGTGTAACTTCCCCCTCTTGGGAATTCAAATTTCTTTGGTGGAATTCGAATGGATATTGAATGGATGAATAACCTCATTGAGTTTATTTTTCCTCCCTTGGTTAATCTGCTTAGGAAGGGTTTCCTTATTTTTTTCTATTGTTACCTTGCTGGTGGTTCTTGTTTGGTTTCCTTGTTTCCTGGTGGCCTTGTTGTTCTTGGGTTGGACAATTGTTCCTTGGTTTCCTGTTTTTTGTTACCTAATTACGTTGTTGGGTGTTCGTTGTTGGTTTTCTTGGATTCCTGGTTGCTTGGATGATGGGATGCTTGGTTGTTGGTGCACTAGAATATTGAGTTGTGGCTGCTAAAACTAACAATTGAACTATCCCTAAGTGCACCTATGTTTGTGGATCTATGGCCTCAGCTTAGGGGTAACCTATCAAAGTGATATCTAGCTTAACGATTCCTAAGGATGGGTTGAGCATGGTCTCATTGATGCTAGTTGCACATTATTAAGATACATGATTTATCTTGTGTAAATTCATTTTCTTACATGATGTTTCCATTGTTTCCATGATTGAACTGTTACTATTGAAGTGTATGGATATGTATCAATGGTTCGATGCAGATTGATGGTTTAACTACTTGTAAACCTATACATTATTCTTTACTGTGAGATCTGAACTGGTTGGAAGATTGATATATATGTATTCATGAGTTTATATGATGTGTATAACTCTATTGATGTTCCCATGATGGTTGTTATAAAATATGTTGAATAGTTGCTTAACTTCTTAGTGATCAAATGCAGGATCAAGTGGATTTCAACTTGGAATTGGATGGAAATATTAATTGTTTTATGTATGATTCAACTCATCTTTAATTGCATTTTTTTAACTTGCAAATGTGGCCTCTATGGATTATTTGGTTAGATGTATGAGTTCGTAATTTGAGGTGTTAAAGTGTTGAGTTTCCAAAGTGTTAAAGGAAGAAATCAAGATTGTCTTGTAGAGCTATGGTTTTGTATCAACTCCAAAGTTCCGAATTTCGACTACTAAAGGTGGAATCGAGGTTAGCTTGTGGAGCTGTGGTTTCGTCCCAACTCTCTAATTTTTAATTCCATTGTGATAACGTCAGAATTGAAATTCCTTTTGATAGCTTGTTGTTTGGTCATGCCAACTCCCGAGATCCGACGTGCTGACATCGTGATTGATAGTCCTTTTGATAGTTTGTTGTTTAGCCATTGTTGAATTTTGATGTGTAGATGTCAGGATCGACAAGTCAGAAGGGTCATTGTTATTTTTTGTTTAGCAGTTCCAACTTCTGAATTCTGAATTCGAAAAGGTAGGAAAGGATCAACAAAGTCAAGATCAAAATGGGTATTAACTTATGCTTTTTCTGACACTCTGACTTTTGATTCTCGATGTCGGAAGTGTCAAGAAGGAAAAATTTAGTCATCAATATTATTTAATTTGTTAATTAATTAATTGTTTTAAATTCTTTTTCCTTAAGAACGAGCCTTAGAGACCTTTTTCGCTATGTTTTGGTCGTTTTAGTCTTTTCCTTGGTCGCTTAGTGTCCCTGGTCTTAGATTTTGATGGTTGGTTATGCTACAAAGTGGTATTAGAGCTTAGGCTCCAACTCTTCAGTTGTTGGACCTGTTATAGTTTTATATTTTCTTATGTATAAGTGTTTTGGGGTTTATAATTGTGCTTGTGAAAGAAATTTAAGCTCTCTTATGTTAATGGAAGAATCAAAAGCCTCACTACACATATCGATTCGGTTGTATTCTTTTTAATTTCAGGAATTAAAGATAAGTTATTATGTACTTAGGATTAATTTAATACTGCTTATTTAATGTTCAATAAACCGATTGGTAAGTACGATGCATTGATTGTATAATGCATTACAAGGAGAAGAGCCTGTAGTAGTGGTCATAGAAGAGGATTTTAGTGTTACAAGGTTGGAAAAAAAGTAAAAAAAACCTCCGCTACAACCTCCATCAATGGTAGCAGATGTTTTAAAGGAGGTTATTACAGATTTATTTTATAACTAAAAGAAGCTTCATGGTCAAGTGTTTTAGCGGATATTTTTTATCGGTGTGCTTATTTGAACATCAACGCATCGATGCATTACATAACACAGCGCACTGGTGTTGTACAATGTAAAGTATTTGTACCAGTGCATTGAAATAGAATGAATAACATAAATAATTGTTTTTCAACACTGCAGTGGTGCTTGCATATAAATTATATGTATTGGTGCTTGCGTACATAATAAACAAACCAATGTGATATGTCACATTGTATGCACCGTACACATTTTAATTTTTTTTTTTTTATCTTTACCAATGCGGTCGATTGCTATGAGCGCACTAATGAATTCAATTTTGTAATGCATCAGTGCTTATAATCTATCAAAATTACCCAGTGCATTTAAAAAATTCGAATGCACCAGATGCTTTAATACATATAAAGCATCAGTTCATATAATCTTTCATCTTTATCGGTGTGTATAAACCATTGTCATGTATCGTCACGAAAAAAATGTAAACACACCAGAGAAGCCATCTATCATGTGGGAATATTTATTTTGAAATTTAATTGTGCGTTTAATTTACATAAACACACTAGTGCAGAGAATTCACGTAGATGCACCGGTGCACCTTTGATTACCAAAAGCACCGCATACAATTCTTCGAACAATGGTTACTATATATATATATTTCATTATATATATAGTACTATTCATTTCAATTTTAATGATTGTGCTTGTGAGTTTTATTAGTGTTCAGGTAGACACACCAGAGTGACATCAATTATTAAAAGCACTGCATATGATTCTTTGAGCAACGACTATTGACATTGCAGTCAAATATATATATATATATATATATATATATATATATATATTTTATTCCATTATTCATTTGAAATTGAAATATTTTTTTATAATACTATTCATTTCAATTTTAATTATTGTGTTTGTTTGGATTAATTTCTTATATCATGGATGCAAGCATCTATTGTAATATTAAATCATCTATACATTTAATTACAGTTGTATTGTTTCACATGTAACATTTGACAATAACATTGAAGAATGCGATAGAATAAAAAATATCATTTTATTATATATCAATAACAATGCCTTGGTCATACAAAATAGGACAACATAGAGATGACAATAATAAAAATGTCAACATGCATGTAATTGTTACACTTATTGGTAACTTGTCGTTTTTCAATTCAGGCACTATGTCCAATACATTATTATACAAAATGTCTGATTTCCACAGACAATTATTTCAAAATATACAACAAACTATAATATCTTGCATTAACATCAAAATTAAATATGGATTATCATTCTTTGTTGGAACTGTTATTAGTGCACGAGTCACTTGCATCGAATGGGTTATTTGGCTGAATGTTTTGTTCATTGGCTTGATTGTTTTCCTCTTCTTCAGCTATCATATGCAAACATAAAAATAAAGTGCACTGGGTGTGTCTACTTTACTGACAATAATGAAAATAAAATAGATAGTATACATTAATGTAAATTGAAAAGCGACGTACCTGCATAGTAATAATTGAGTCATTAATGATACACATTCTTTCAAAACTGTATCTCATGCCTTCCATCAACAAGTCTTATGTTGGATCCACTCCATACTTTCTTTCTAGGAAGTTTAATGCCCTGTCACAAACCATATATTTAATATAAAGAATTTTTGTTGTTTTATTTATTATAAAAGGAAATAAGCAAAACAATTTAGATACTTACAAAATGCACAATTAATTTTTGATACACCAACACATACTCACAACCCTTGCTTAACCTAATGCCAATCAATTATTCTAATGGCTCCTCTTTATATGTTAATACCTATTTCAAGACATCCAAGGCTTGGCAGTGAAAACACAAAAAAGATTAAATACACAAATCACAACCACTACGAAATCTTAATTTCTTATAAGGAAATAAAAAATACTCACAACTTTGCTATCAACCCCTTTTTTCCTTGTCATATTGTCTTGGGTGTAGTCTATGTTCCATTTTCTTTTATTTTTTGCAGCAAAACAATTGAAAATGAATATTTAATGTTGAATTAATTAATGAGATGTACATAATCCTAAGAATCAATGATTTCATACATTTGAAGCATGTTGTTGTTGAAATGACTCCTACTGCAATGAAATTATGTCTATTTTCGTGACCATCTCCTCGTACACTTTTTTGTACAACCCTACTGGCACATTTCACATGTCACCTTGTTCATCCTTTAGGATTTTCATAATCTTCCTAGATATGTAAAATGACATTAAACATTTTTTCTCTTGATATGAAAAATAAATAATATAGCATAATTAAAATTATAGAAGAAATGATGCTTTGTATTAGTTATGCATACATATTCTACATAAAAATGTTTAGGAATATCACATTTTAAATGATGTTTTTTGTTGTTGTATGTATTTGTTATTGCAAGTATGACATGTCTCATTGACCATTGCTCTAGGAACGCCTCTTGTAGCTTATATATGACTTATTTTTAGAATCATTTGATTGGTTTATGTATTGTAAGTGAAAAGTACATACGGTATGCTATTTAAACCATATTTCTCATAGTATTATAAAATTCTTTGCCCCCTCTATTAACTTCCAACATCACTCCAAATGAGCTAAAGACTAATTGATCATCATTTGCATCTTCCATATTTTTTTTTCTTATGATGACATTGAATTTTGTTGTTGTTAGTCCCTGCATAACATTCAACATATGTGAATTAAATTATTTGAAACATATTAGTGAATATTATTAAGTACATTATTACTCAAATTTGAAGAAATAATTCATATTAAATTCTTTTTAATTCACGTGATTCATCCCTCTGCAAAGTTTCCATCAATGTTTTACGCTCTTTTGGACTTAGATTGGTAAGAATCTTATCGAGCTTCCTCATTTTTTGGCTCTACTTGTCACACATTAACCAATACATATTAGTGAAATTTACAAATAATTCAAATACATAAATTAATTAAAACCACTTTCCTTATTTGTAATTCTGGATGTGCTTCCATCATGTTAATTATGTTAGGATTAATTATAGTCCTCCCTTGACCATCATAGTTTAAATGCCATTTCCTATCTTAGGAGTATGTTTCCACTTTACTAGTGCCATGGAGAACTCATATGGGGCCCAAATACCACTTAATGTTCCAATATTCATGAGTTTAGGATATCCATAGGCCAATCCCTATAATTTAGGAACCCACACTAAGTCATGGGCTTCCCACCATCAGTTAACCCTAATCTGTGTTGAGTTATCCTCTGATGGCCATTAGTTAGTTCATCTCCAGTTATCCTAGTGCCACATTTGCATGATTTAAGGAGGTTAGGTGGCTTAGATCATCTACCTTGATCAATTAACTAATTGTGAGCTGATTTAGTTGTCTTGAGTTAAAACTAGTGAGTCTCCAGTGGTGATTTTGCCACAATTAGTGATATCTAGAGTCAGTCTAAGTCATGGAATTTGAATCACACCTAATGGATTCAAATCCTCTTCATTGTATCATGGTTGTATCAGATGCAAATTAATGATTATGTGAGTAATGTTATGCTGACAAATTGTTTCCTCTTGCCTGTTTAATTTCACCATGATTGTTTGATCATTGTACACTGAATTTATTCTTCCTCCTCAATTCTTATTTCACAATGAGGTTCAATCAAGCCTAAATATCTTGAAGCTTTTCTAAATTAAACATGGTATAAGAGCAGGTATTTAATTCAACTTCATGCCTTGAAAACTTCCATTGATGCACCAAAAGAAACAGGGTTCTACATAATTCATGGTATCTGTGCGTTGCTCCCTCTGATTTATCTAGAGAAGTATATCCACATGTGAGGCACCTTGATAATGTGCATATGTCAAATTAGAGAGTAATTGAATTGGTTTTCCGAATTGAAATGTTTTTTGCAAGTAATTTGAAGAACTCAAAACAATTGTGCTTCTCCTAAAGCTGCAAAATGGAGAATTCGACAGCCTCGACACCTAGGATCCTCACACCCTTCAACTATCTTGATTTGAGGGTTGATATGAAAATTGTGTTACACAACAAAGGTATGTATAGGGTAACTATGGGAAATGAGGTCCAACCCAAAAAATCTCTAGAGAATTCGAAGTCTCTAAACAAGTTGGTTGAAGCATTTGGTTTCATGTTCATTCATATCTCCATGGAGTTACTCTTCCACCTTGATGGATTAAAAACTCCAAAATAAGTATGGCAGAAGCTCGAATCATTGTTTGATAAGTAGGATGATCTATGAGGCCATATTCTAGAGAATGAACGAATTTCTCTTCAACCTAGCAATTTAGAAACCATCCAACAATTCTTCTCCAAATTCAAGTTCTTGGTCATGCAGTGCAAGCAGGATGGGATTGACAAGAAGGATGAGGAATTAGTTCTCTCTATTCCAAGAGAACTTTTCTTATAATTCTCATTGTTTGTATCCACCTTTCAATCCAAGATACTAACAACTCCAAATTGGAGAATGTCATATCTTGATGCCTTCACATAATATCTTATTTAGGAACAAGATAAGTTGATACATATTGGAGCCCTCAAAGCCTCCAAAAATTAATCTCTCTTGGCTGGGGAAACCAAGAATGTGCAAGAAAAGGGGAAGAAGAAAGGAAAGTTAAAGAAGAACACTGATATCAATCCTAAGGAGAAGAAAAATCCTTCAGAAGGAGCCTCGGGTTCCAAGAAGAACAAGCATAAAAGGTTTGAAAATTCCAAGTGCTCATACTACAAGAGAGGGAATCATCCTAAGAACCTATGTATGAAGAAGACAATAGACTAAATGTCTAGACACCTTGAATATAACAATATTTCCCTTCTTGAAGGTGTAAGGAAGCCTAGTCCTAGAAATAAGACTGAAGATCATGAGAGATGCCATGCACTGAAGGCAAGCTTCTCTCAATCACAATCTTTTCTCATTGATTCTAGATCCTCCAACCACACTGTTTCCTCCAAAGAATCACTCTCTTCTCTGGATCTCTCTGGTGGTCCTAGCATACACATGGGAGATGACTCTCAAATTCTAGTTGTTGGGAAATGTTCAATTCAATTTGAGCATGTATTATTCAAGAATTTCCTCTATATGACCTCCCTGGTGGAAAATTTGTTGTCTATATATCAGATGACACATACTGGTTCACCCAAGTGAGACATATTTTATCCTAACTTAGTGTAGATATCAGAAATCTCTACTGGGAATCTGATAGAAAAAGGAGCTACAAATCGTGCCTCCAAGACATATGAATTTTCTCATTTTCTTCCTAACTCATATACAAGTTCCCTATTGACTCATGCTAATGATACAAGCGGTATTTGGCATGAAATATTTTTCCATGTGAATTTCAAATATCTACAACAACTACACAATGAAGACATCGTTCTAGGATTGCCTCTCATCAAGTCCTATCAAGGTGTTTGCAATGGTTTCTTGGTAGGTGAGCATCCAAAGAGAAGGTATGAGGTCTGGAAGGAAATAAGAGTTGTCTCTACACTTGACTAGATTCACAGTGATGGCTCTGGACCAATTCCTACAACATCCATGAATGGATCCAGATACTTTCTGGTCTTCATTAATGACTACTTAAGGTATTTTTGGATATACTTCCTTAAGCAGAAGTTTGAGGTGTTTGAAACCGTAAATGTTTTCAAAGAATTAGCTGAGAACACTCTTCGGAAGGACATCAAATCACTTAGATTAGATAATGGAGGAGAGTACATCAAAAGATAATTCCAACAACTATGTGCTTCAATAGGTATTCAAATGCAACATTCAGTCCCATACAAACCACAACAAAATGGTGTAGATGAGAGGAAGAACGAATCCTTGAAAGAGATGGATGCATGCCTTCCTAAAGAAATAAATATTGCATCTTATCTTTGGGATGAAATAGTGAACTGTTCTTCGTACACCCATAACATAGTTCCTCACAATTCAGTGGTTGCTGTCACTCCATTCGAAGTATTGATGGGACATAAGCCTAATTTATCACATATGAGGGTTTTTGGCTCCAAAGCATGGGACAAAACTCCATCTGACAAGAGGAAATCCTTCCAACCTCAAAGTAGTGAATTCATTCTCCTAGGATACGTAGATGATGCAAAATCTTACAAACTGATGGGGATTGCAACAAAATATGCTTCATAGAGTGCAGTGTCCAATTCATTGAAGATCCGTTGCACGGTCTACAACCAACTGAAGAGGAAGGTATAAATACTCAATCAATTCCATTTGCATATGATGACGTCTCTACTAATTTTTTAGATTTAGAGTCTGAATATGAGGATCAATATGATCATGATATTGATATTGAGAATGCAACTCAAGCAGATCCAGATTCATATTCGATACCTGCTCCCAATACAAGGAGTAAATGGGCCCAAAAATGCATTGAAGCTGCAATGACCAGTGCTGGGGATCTATCTGACAAAAGAAGAACCATATCTCAATTTCAGGATGAAAACCTTGTACTTTCCATACAGATCCACTTCTCCCAAAGAGGTGCTTCATGATGTTGAGGTCCGATCCATAGTCCTACAAGGAGGCTTTCTGTCACATTCCCCAATTTTGTAAAATAATGTTAATTGTTTTAATTATATTCCTGAGACATTATGTTAAATTTAATGCTAAGTAGGAACTGATGACTTAGCAGAGTCAACATAAGTGGAATGTAATTCAGAATATTTTATTATTAATAAATAAATTGTGGAGACAACAGCATGGGAGAGCTGTTAAGAAGAGGTTACTGGTCAAACTGGTGGATGGAACTAGGTGGAGGGAAAAAGACAAGTGGCAGCATCCTCAAACACTTCCTAGGTTGCAGGTGGCAACTTCCCTATAATTGGGGTCATGATCCCCCAAGAAAGTGGGATCAGAGCAGGTGGCTCAATAAATGACAACTAACCCAAAAAGACCTAGGCAAATCTTTTAAAAGTACCCAATGAATAGAGCTGAGGTGGCTCAGATATTTTCCAGAGAGAAATCATTCAGGTGAATGATATTCAGGAAATTCATTGGGAAAAAGGGGAAGAACAGTAAGGAAGTTGTTTGAGAGGAATGCTGCAGTAACTTGGTTTATTACAGCTTGTTAGCTGGGAGAACTTACTGATAAGTTCAGATTTGGTACTGAGTTTGAAGACTGGTATTTGACTACTGCTGCACCTAGTTCCAGCCAGGGAGACCAGAGCAAGCTCGAGGGTCCTGAGGAGTCACTGTTTGAGCGCTCTCCAGGAGTTGGTAGGGAGGAACGACCTCCCATTACTGTTGTTGTCCTAGTTTAAACAGGTTCTGTCACCTAACTGTCTTTGTTTTAAACAACTGTGAATGGTTGAATGTTATGATTATAGTTTATGATATAGAGATTTAATTGGTTTAGTAATGTAAATGTTTTAGTTTATCAGTAATAGAATCTTTAGATGAAAAATAAAGACCCACTGTGTTTTTCCACATCTAGGTTTACTAGACCGTACTCCAGCACAGGGGTAGAATTATAAACAGATGATATGATGAGATTGTAAAATAGTAGATTGTTTCATTACCTATGATCAGAAGAAATATTTGTTGTACTGACAGTAGCATGTGTACATAGATAAAACTATTCCCTTGTACAGTATTTTACTCTCAGTAATTCTATTAATTGTAAATAACAAATAGAAGAAAATATTAGTCGCACTGAATAAAGGTTAGACTAGGTATACCTTTGGTTTAAACCTCACAACTGTTTTCTTCTAGTTAAAGAATTTAACTTCTATATGCTGAAACTAATAACACTGAAAGTAGGAGTAATTAAATATTGTTAAATTTCTATAGTTAAACCAAACTGTGTTAAATTTTATGTATGTTAGTGATGTAGTCTTTTCATTACTTATTCTTCCTTTTATTTTGGACTGAGCTCGAACAGATTTTAGAGCTGTTATCTTATTTTTCATAGATTGTAAAGGAATGCTATCATATATATTTATATGAGATAGATCCTAAGTAGGATTATTTGATTTATATATATATATACAGATATCATAACCAAACAGATAAGTTAAACATTAACAGAACTTTATTAAGTATTTAGCAAAATTGGCATAAGAAATAAATAATAGAATGTTATAAAATAAATTAAATAATAATCAGGGAAACATAGGTACTCTCAGGGGAGATAATATTTTTATTGTATTAATAACAATAAACTTCTATTACATACACTATAGGAGTATTATCATTATTGAACTTCAGGTAATGTATTTATTACATTAATTACAAATTGGAACTATTTATACTTTCTGTACTGCAAGGTAAATAAACAATACTTTAGAACATTAATACAATAAAATAAGAATATAAAGACCCTATATAAGTTGAAGGGTATAAACTATATGTTAACACTTACAAATTTCTAAATAACTAGTAAGTCAAGGTTTAAAATCGAGTACAGAATCCTTGACAGTAAATTTATAAAAGAAATATTAAGAGTAAAAAAATTCAAGTGCATAATCAACAGTAGCAAATAACATAGTGACAGAATGCTCGACTTCGAGCTTAACTAGATTGTAAAAAGCATAACTGGAAACCCTTATAATTTCAGAAGTGCAGTGTAATTAATAATAAGTTTTGAGGATACACTAACAATAGGTTATTTTATAAACAGAAAACAAATTATTATTTCCATTTATACCTATAAAAGAACCTAAACAGAGCTAGCAGTGAAGGTAATAAACATTCCAGGTAGGGTAACTTTATTATTTTAATAAGTAATAATTACTGCTTTATTATCTACTGTATAGAAATAATATTATTTGGAAATCACAGCAATATTTTAACCTCTTATTAATAAACAGAAATTTAATATAAAACCTGTAACCAAGGTTACACTGTCAGTGACTTAAAGAATGTCATTAAAAACATTCAGACTTTAGAATTTACAAAGTATAACCATTATAACAATTTATAAAATTCTTTGAGTAATTAATTAACCCAATATATTATTAATATACAGGAAAAACCCTACCAACTAATACCATAAATAATTTGCAGAGAGTAAATTAGGTATTTATCAATTTTAAGGAATTGGAGGTATCGAACTCAGATAGGCTCAATAAGCCGAGTCTACACATTATATTGTTTCAAAAACTGTACAGTAACAAAATACTAATTCAAGAAAAATTGTATGGACAACTTATAACTCCAAGTTCAGGGTAAACCCTGTCAAAATTAAAAGTATGTACTGAGGTTCATTAACAGGATGAAGTTTTATCTCCTTTGTACCTCACGGCTACCAACATAATTTACAAAATAAAGCTTCAGCCTGTACAAACAAAAATATATATATGCATGCTTTACACAGTAATCAAATAAAGACCCAAAACCCACACTCTCGGCTTCAGCCAAGATCCCCTGCTAAACGAAGAGTAGAAACTCTTTTAACATCATTTAGGTTCACTAACTAAACCAAAGTAACCACTAGGGTTACACACCACGAAGCCAAACCCATGACTGCCCTAAAGGACCAGCAAGGAGGAGAACGCCATGGATAAAAACCAGGCTTACCGGAAGTAGCCAGTCGTTGAAGCCTCGCACCTTCCATGTCAAGAGGAGAAGACCAACCCTGTAACGAAGGATAAACATAATATTAATAATCTTGCCAGAAACTGTTTTTTGTTTAAGCTATTTCTTTGAAAATAAAATGAAGGGAAAACCCTGTATCTTACCTTCAAGTCTAACAGAAATATGGCCACTGAAGAACAGCAAGACAACCACCAGCAGGAGGAAAGGTAAACCCTTCATTTAACGTAGAAGAGAAGGAGCTCCCTAGAGCGATAGGTAACTTGTCACGATGGAGGACGATTCATAGAACCAAGTTAAGGCAACGAACTACACAGTAAAGAGTTCGGGCAATGGATGCCAATGGAGAAACCCTAAGAAAATTGACACTGCCCAACATTCAACAGCAAGCTATTTGACATAGTAATTTTTCCTCACAACGTAGTAGATGAGCCCATGAGGAGCTGAACCAGCATATGGACTGCTAACAGACAGTGCAAACAACGGAGCGAACAAGGAGGTTATCGCAGAGCGGGCGGAGGCCCGAAGGCAGTGGAAAAATGATGATTAGGGTTTGAGTCAAACCTTTTTAAATGCCAATGCATGGTTGGAAAGAGCCCACGTAACCCTTTTAATAATTGGCATGTAGTGGGTAGGAACATTATAGTTCCACGAACAAGATCTCCAATGATTTCACAACCCAAATCATATCGTGGGGATTTCACAAGGTTCGTTATACCATAGTCAACCACCTGCATTATAAAATCAACCATATAAACATTAGAACGATGTTTAGAAAACATTATAATGTATAATTTGTTCATCATTTGGTCTAACACATTTATGTATGGAGGATTGTATTGTTTCTTAATGAGATATAAGAGCAAAGGGGAAATAATAGTTTACCATGGCGTAGCTTGTTTATAAACCTATTTTTTTATATTATCCATTGCCCTAGTTCATGAATGAAGGTAAAGGGAATAATAATATAAAGTCTATAGCATGGTAATAATCAAATTAAGTGATCAATTGATCATGATTATGGTTTTATTCTTGACCTTATGATCATCCCTTTCTAGTAAAATAACAATCCTATTAATTGTCTTAGAATTATTTTGTGACAATTAGTCTTTTGTCATTTTCAAGCTCAAAGATTATAAGAGATATTATAAAGTCATTATATGATAGGTAGCTTGGATAAGTTAGCATTCTTTGCTTGATAGTATGGTTATGAAAATCATAAGTGGTGTTTTAGTATAATAAATCTGAGAATAATCTATAAGTTACCATCAAATTATTAACCATGGAATAGAAATAGTAATCCAAAACAATATAGATTTTTAAATACTAAAGGAAGACTATAAAAGTGACTTGTATCAAGTAGTAAACCTTTTAATTCTTGAATTAAGAAAAGTATAAGTTTGGTACTTAAACCTCCTTATCATTTTACAATTGCCGTTGCAAATTCAATCATGGCATGATGCAGTAATTATGAATAATTAAAATTAGATATTTGATGTTGTAATCCAGCCATACTTACTGTGCTAGTAAAGAAATATTTATCGCATTTTACACTTGCAATTAGTAGGAAAAATAGCTGCCACCTTTATTAGAAGAATTCAATTCTCTAACAGTAAGATCTTAAAAAGGAATTATAGTCAAAGCTTTACCTTGATAAGCTTGAGAAATCTGACTAGCATGTATATTCTTCTACTGAATTAAATTTTGTATAGCGAATCTTTATTTGAATACTTTAGAAATTCGTTGGCGGCACCCGAACATCTTACCTGTATATCTGTAAAAGAAGGAAAACTTCTGCGTTTGCTTGGAAGCTAAGTAAGCCTAGTTTTTCATGGCAGTCCCACCTTGTGGTCGCAAACAGAAAACCAATCAGTAACTGGAAATAATCTATTCTATAAAGTTAATCATAATCAAGAGATCATTCAGATATGAATCTAGTAACATATAACTAATCAAACAGTTAGTGACTGCATTTATTGAAATTATATGCATTTAAAATTTTTTAAATTTTTCAGAAAATTTGGGGTTTTGACACTTTCTATGATACAAGATGGAGAGAAACCAAAGAGGATGAATATGATTGACTACAATACAACAAGACCTGGGAGCTTGTCTTCTTACCCCCTTGATGAAATCTAGTCCAATGCAAATGGATCTACTAGACCAAACTTGTAGCAGATGGATATACTACCAAGTAAAAGGCTTGGTTAGTTGCAAATTGGTATTCATGAGTTCATGGGTTAGACTACAATGAAACATTCAATCATGTTGCAAGAATGGAGTCCATAAGGTTGGTTTTGGCCATTCCAGCTTCAAAGAAGTAGAACATACATCACATGGATGTGAAGAGTGCATTCCTCCATGGTGACTTGGAAGAAGAGATCTACATGAGATAGCCTCAGGGGTACACTAAATATTCTTGATTGGTTTGAAAACTAATTAAATATCTCAAGGTAATGGTATGCCAAGATTGATTCCTTCCTATTGTCACAGAAATTTGAGAGGTGCAAGTTTGACTACAATGTCTACATGCAACAGAAGGGAGGTTTCTTACTGTTGATTGTTCTCTATGTGGATGACTTGATCATTACTAAGGGCTCAACTTCTGGATTGAGGGATATCAAGTCAGCTTTGAGAAATGCATTCTCCATGACAGATATAGGGCTTCTAAGGAAGTTTATTGGCCTTGAAGTGAATAAAAAAGATTCGGGGATCATGATTACTTTATCAAAATACATAGGATATTTTCTCAAAATATTACAAGTGACTGATTGCAAAGCAACATCCTTTCCCTTCTTATCCGACATCATATTTGGAAAATGTGGTTCTACACCCTTGGTTGATAGTACTCTCTACAGACATCTGATTGGTAGCCTATTGTACCTCACCCATTCAAGGATAGACTTGTCTTATGCCTTGAGTGTTGTTTTTAAGTTCATGTAGGAGCCACACGAGATGCATTGGAAGGAAACATAGTGCATATTGCATTATGTGCACGGTATGAGAGAGTTTGGGATTCACTATTCTGCTAGTGCTCAGCTAGATCTGATTGGTTTTACTAATTTAGACTAGGATGGATACAGTACTAACAAGAAATATACTTCAAGATTTGTGGTTATGTTGGGATTTGGACCAATTTGTTGGTCAAGCAAGAAGTAAGCAAATATTTCTCTCTCTTCAGTTGAAGCAGAGTATCGAGGGGCTGTGAATGCAACTATTTAGGCAGTTTGGCTACACGAGATTCTGACAGAGTTTGGAATTCACACTTCTCCTTCAGTAGACCTCTTCTATGATAATAAAAGTGTAATTAAAATATCCATTGATCTATTACAGAAGCAAATGTCCAAACACATTTAAGTCCACATGCACTACATCCGAGAACTAGTGCATACTAAGGATATAGTTCTGCATTACTTCCCCACAAAGGAGCAGGTTGCAGACATATCCACAAGATATTTCACTGAAAATAGAATTTTTTTATCTCATATATCCTCTTGGTGTGAAGGTTTTATTTTCAATTATTGTTCATGATTTCACTGTTCATTTTGAGGGGGGGTTTCCCATAAGGTTTTCCCCATTTCCTTGGTTTATTGAGCAGTTACTTTTTTGCATTAGATTGTATGGGTGACCTTTGGTCTTAGTTTCGAGGTTCTAGGTTGTCCAAGTTTGGATTTGGGGGGGGGGGGTGTTAGGATTAATTATAATCCTCCCTTGACCACCATAGTCTAAATGTCACTTCCTAGATTAGGAGTATGTTGTCACTTCACTAGTGCCATGGGGAACTCATATGGGGCCCACCTACAACTTAATGTGCTAGTATGCATGATTTTAGGATCTCCAGAGGCCAATACCTATAATTTAGGAACCCACACTGAGTCATGGGAATCCCACCATCAGTTCACCCTATTATATGTTGAGTTATCCTTCGATGGGCTCAATTAGTTCATCTCTAGTTATCCCAATGCCAAATTTGCATGATTTAAGGAGGTTAGGTGCCTTTCTCACCTACCTTTAGTTGTCTTGAGGTTAGGTGAATTAATTTAGTTGTCTTGAGTTAAACTAGTGAGTCTCTAGTGGTGATTTTCCCACAATTGGTCATCTCTGGAGTGAGTCCAAGTCATGGAATTTGAATCAAACCTAGTGGATTCAAATCCTCTTCATTGTATCATGGTTGTATCACATACATATTTAATCATTATGTGAATAATTTTATGTTGAAATTTTTTTTCCTCTTGTTTGTTTAATTTCACCATGATTGTTGATCATTGTACATTGAATTTTGTATTCCTCCTTCAATCTTCTTTCACAGTGAGGTTCAATCCATCTTGAAGATCCTAAATATTTTCTAAATTAAACAAACTAAACTTGTTGTTCTTTAAACTCATACCATGCATTTTTATCAATAAACAACTTGGACCATTAAATACATAAGCTATCAATATATTATACAAATAAATTACATATTTTCAAAATAGAAAACAAGTCTGACATCGATGTGTTTTATCGAATAAAACACACCGGTGCATTTATACACATACACACATCGATGCATTATAGCAACATAGGTGCACTGTGAATGATTGAAAAGTATTTATCATTTGATGGAAATAAAAAATGGTGTGTTCCTGCCATTATCGATGCTATATTTGTATAAACACGCTGATAATAGACAACCGAGAAACGAAAAAAATGAGAAAACATTATGTGGCACATGTCATTAACGCTGTGCTATATTGAAACATGCATCGATGCCATTTGGTAATACAAATGCACTTATTTTGAAACATTCATTTTTTTATAGAAAAATTAAAAAACAAAACAAAATAAAAAACTTTAGAGGGTCGACATGGTTACATATTCGATCCAAAAAATGGCCCCATCTCGCCCTACGCTTTCTATTATATTCACAAGTTCAACAAATCTAAAATCCCTAAAAGGTAAAATCGTATTTGTTTATAACAATAGAGAGATTTAAACACTAATGTAAAATTTTGTAGCCACATAAAACGAAAAGAAGCAGCAAGAAAATAAGGGTTGCAACAATGAAGGTAAGTATGAATTTTTTTTCTAAATATAGTTAAATTATAAATAATATAATATTTACATTCTTGAAATTTTTAGTATGTGTGGTTTTGTTTCATTCACCATATCTAAAAAATTTCGATCCTTAGAATAATCCAATTTCTCCAAGCACATTCTACGTAAGTCTTTGTTCCAAAGCTCTCCCGTGAAATTTTTGAAAAAAGAATGAATTAATGATTAGGTTTTTTTGCTTTTAAACACAATTTATAATTAGTTTCTGATCTTAAAATTACTGCCATTTTTTCAATTAAGGGAAAAAATAGCTTGTGTGGTTATTTTTCTTTAAATTTTCAAAAATTTGGTGCACTCATGTCCATGTTCCACTGTTGCGTTAATATTTAAAATTCCTTGACATCCCACAACTTAAAAAAAAATCATTCCTTGGTGCACGTATACTTATGACACCCTGGTGCACTTGTGTTTACAAAATGTGGTGGAATGAAAACTGGTATAAAAATGCATGTCTAAATATCTACTACCAAATGTAGTAGATATTTTCTACTATAGGGTATTTTTCGAAGGTTCTTTCATGGTTCCTTTATCATTATTAAGGATCGTGTCATGTTCCCATTTAAATTATTTCCAAATAAGACTATTTGCAAATAATGTTTCACCAACCTACTAGTTCCCTAGGTTGAGATGGAGACATAAATTTTGTAATAAGGGGATATGGGACCCAAAAGGACTTTATTTTACCATATTCACATTTAAATGGCTCACATAAATGATAAATTCTAAGAAAATAAGGTGGCATGATCGATTTTATGTACATTTGTATTACCCACTAACTAGAGGTTATTCAAAGACAACGTACTTCTGAATGATAATGTGTTTACTGGAAGCCGCAAAGAGGAAAGACAAATGTTGAAAATGTTGGGTGTTGAGTACATATCATATCATGCATGTCCCAATGATTGTATTCTATATAGAGGTGAATATGTAGGCAAATAGATATTTCCAAATTATGGGCATGATAGGTACATAGAATCGAATAACAAGGATGAAGCAAATGGTCCTCCTCATAAGATATTGAGACACATGCCTATAATCCCAAGGATTCAAAGGATATTTCAGTGCAAAGAATTATCTGCGCTGCAGGGATGGCATTCATCACACCAAAGTGAGGAAGGATTATTGTGAATCCCAACAAATTCAATAGTCATGAATCATATATAGAAAACATGTCCTGATAAATTCAAGGATGAAATACGCAACCTCTAATTGAGCATAATAATTGATGGCATCAATCCATATTCCCAACTAGACAACATCAATATTGTTTCGCCTACAGTAGTGATCAATAACAATAACCACCTATGGTTGTCCATGAAGAATGAACATCTTATGTTGGCTCTTATAGTCTGAGTATAAGACAAGTGCAAAATATGGATGTTTACCTACAACCATTAATCAAAGAGTTTAAGGAATTATGGGAAGGGTTATAGGTCTATGATATATTGAGACCCATCCCATCAGAGAGGATTTTTATGTTGTATGGAATATGTGTGAAAACCACACATGGTTATTCAGGGTTAGGAGCTTGCTCAGGTAAATATGTTGTTTGACTTGTTTATATTGAAAGCAATATTTTTTTGGAATATTTAATTCGGTGCGACTATCTTAATCCTCAACATTGACCACGGGATTTGTATGCCATAACATCGCAGGTATTGTAACACAATGTTATCATGGATGTAAATATTGTGGACAGTATATGAAGGCTAGGTGTTCCAAATACCTACAAAATCCAGTGTACGACTTCTCTAGGGTATTCCTACCAAAAAACCACCTATATAGAAGAGAATCATCTGCTTTC
This sequence comes from Pseudotsuga menziesii, assembly GCA_001517045.1. Classification (NCBI taxonomy): domain Eukaryota; kingdom Viridiplantae; phylum Streptophyta; class Pinopsida; order Pinales; family Pinaceae; genus Pseudotsuga; species Pseudotsuga menziesii. The sequence goes on from LPNX010837992.1 coordinate 375,575, forward strand.
AATGGTAAACTAGAAAGAACCCAAACGTTTGAAATAATGACATTGACGAACTAGATTAGGGAATATTACAGAGAGAAGGAGAAGGAAATTACAAAGATGATCGATTCAAATGGGGAACCTATGTTCGATCATCCTGACTTATTCGACACCAATGCTGAGAAAATTCCCAAAGGGACAAAAAGTAAATTGATATTTTATGAGCTCCCATATTGGGAGCATCTTAAGATTTCCCACTTACTATATCTTATGCATATACTTAAAAATATCTCAAGTTCTTTGTGGACTCACATATCATCCAAAAAGAAGGACAAGTTGTCTTCCGGGAGATATCTTATTTCTTCAAATACTAAAAAGAAGCATTTTCCAAGACAAGAAAATGGAGGAGAGGATGACCACTCTTTTTGACTTAAAAAAGGAAATGTCCTATGGATTTTGAAGAAAGAAGATCTTAATTTTGAAAAGGAAGTTATATTGGGCGTGAAGGTGCCTTCTTTTTATGGGTCTTCTATATGACACTACTTCACTACAAATGAAAAGTTGTTGGTTTTGAAATCACATGAGCATCTCAACCTTTTAAGGGTATGGATAATGTCAAAATATGTTTTTATTACTTATTTATATCTTTTACCACACAAGTTAAAATGCAATTAATTATTTGTGTTTACTTTGTAGTGTCATTATCCGTTGTTTGTGTGTGGGCATGTGAACCACGGATTTTCCAACGACCTGGGATGTTTCATATATATACTATTTGCATTTGTATGATGGATGACATCAAAGGAGATTTACATTGATAGCATTCCCTGGTGGAATCAAGAGATAGTAGAGTTTGTTTGTATGTTTGAGAAGGAATTGTTGTCGAGTTTCACGGACTTGCATATTTATCTTCTAATTTACCTAGTCAATGAAGTTGAATTAGTCACGGTGGTCTCATGTCGTTGGATGTTCTTCTTGGAGTGATACATGGAAAAATCGAAGGGATATGTTTGACAAAAGGAAAAACCTGAGGGGTTTATGGAAGAGGGTTACATAGTATATGAGTCATTCTATTATGTTAGTGAGTACATCAAACAAATCGACCACACACCAGGCATAGTGATTTGATATGATGAATGTGATGAGGAAAAAAGGGAAGGGGAGTTACTGGAAACGAAAGTTAAAATGTGCATGATAAGGAATGAGTCACTTATATTTTGATCTTCATATTTCCACATAGTAACTGTTATAACTGGATCTTGTTCTTAGTTTATTTGTTCTTTTTGTCCGAATTTTCAAACTTTGATTAACTATGATTTTACAGTTCAAGTTGTTTTAGAGGATTTTTAGTAATAAATACATTTTATTTTGATTTTAGGCTTTAAATGATTTTGATGATTTAGATTTATTTCATTTTTATGGGTTTTAAGGTTTTTCTTTGAGCTTATTAGTAATATATGTATCTTTAAGGTCTTAAAAAGCTTATAATAACTTTATTTCAAGTCTTATGCTTTATGACTAACCCTCCTTTTTAAGCATTGGTTAAAAAATATGCAAAAGAGGATTCCTGTAGCTCAGGAGTGAAGGTCAAAGAACGACAGCGCTACATGAATCTCGTATTTGTGAAATTATGGCAAATACTGGTGTTTATGTGTAATCGAAAGCAGAGGGAGTCGTTTAACACCTGTGAGGACGGAATGATACGTGTTTAGAACCTAGTAATGATTACGACAGGTGAATGAGAATTTGCAAGGATTATTGAGGATCATGGTGTCACCTGTCAATTTTTAATTTGATAAAATTATTGAAGGAGCCAGTGGGTAGTTGTGGCCGTTGAAGAGAAATATGTGGAAGTTTGTTGGATAAATCTGAAGACATGATAGGGCATATTCAATAGTTTTGTTCATCGTCATGACAGATGTGTGACCAAGTAGAGAAATAATTAACATAATTGTGGCTTACATTGATAGAGTGTTGGTTTTGTAGGGGAAATTGAAAAAATCATGAATCTGTTTGTCACAAATTTACTAGGATGCCAGTTTCATTGTTACAGAGAAGCATTTTCAAATTTTTGAACTGTTCTAAAAAGAAATTCATAGGTTAGGGTTGCACAGTAGAAATGAAGAAGAGTGGTAAAACAAATAGATTTGAACCCATGGATACAAGATGGGCAGAAATTTTTCCTGATTGTGCAACAATTTCTCAAAGGGCTGGTTGGTTTTATTTCTTTAAGAGAATCAATGGCTTTAACCTATAATTATCATATATATTTTCTCAGGGTTTTGATAAGAACACTGTTTCATTTGACACCCTCAAATTTGAACTCACCAGAGAGTTAATTGAAGAATCCACATGCAGAGCAGGTGATGAAGAACTTTGGTTCAAGAAAATACCCTTCACTTTCAATCCAAAATATTTCTTATTGCCTGAGGTTGAAACCCTAGATTTGGGAAAGGGTGTACAGTTAAACAAATTTAAGCCTGAGTGGAGAGAGGCCATCGGAATTCTACAGAGTTACATCACTTGTGAGGGCAGATTTTCCTTAGTCTTCAAATATCATATCAGATACCTCCAACATTTAAATCAAGAGTCCAAAATGAATTTACCCTTTTTCTTTTTGAAAACCTGCAAAAAATGTCAGATAGAGTAAAAGGGCATAAATACCACACTCAATGATCTATCTTTCATCATGGACTTATAAAGTTGATTATTAACACAGTCCTTCAGGAAAATGGTAGAACCTAGGAACACTTATTTTTTGTTCAGGTGTCCATACTCAACAAGAAGATCAACCCAAAAAGAGGCAGATGAACAAACAACATTTCCTTGTAAAGAGGTTAAAGAAAGAAATAGATGATGAGCTGGTAAAAGATAGTATTCAAGAATAAGGTTCAGTTCAAAAATTCGAAGAGTCTGTGTATGAAGAGATCAGAGGAGCACTCAATGAAAATCAAGAGAATTTTTCAGAGAATATAGAAGAGAGCCTTAGAGTTGATATAAAACAGGAAGAAGGCATGAGTTCTTTGGAACATAATCAAATTTTCACAGGTATACAAGAAGATATAATGGAGTTTCCTGTTCCAGATAAGCTGAAAGCTAATAATCTACAGAGTTCAAATGAAAAGTATAAAGAAGAGTCAATTATAGCAGGATTAAAAAGTGAGACTGTACAACTCTCAGCTGTTAAGTATCAAGGAAAATCATTTGTAATGCTAGGAGGAGCAGAAACGAGATGGAGACCTAAAACAAGAGCTAAAAAAAATTAAGACTTAACATGAAAAAGATTTTAAATCCAAAGTTAGCTAAAGAGAAGGTTACTGTTATTGAACAATCTTCATCTCAAGAAGACTTGGAAGAAGAAGAAGGCTTGGATTCTAAGCAGGTTCATAGTAAGAAGGAACATTCAATGACTCTAGAGTCATCACCAGGAAAAGACAAGGTTGCAGAACAACCAAAAGTTTTCAATACTGAAAGAGAGAGGTCTCTAGAAGTGCCTGTAAAAGAACATGGCAAAGATGAAGAAGATGATGATGTGATTTTTAGGAAAATGAATATCCCATGGCTATCAGAAAATACTTCTATAGCAAAAGAGAGACTGTGCATAGATTCTGAAATTGAAAATCTGCAGAAAATAGTGAAGCAATGCAAATATCAAATCAGTTTTCTAAATGAAACAAATGAGGGATTATTCATGACTAACAGAAGGCTAAGGGAGGATCTTGATGACATAAACACACATTACCAGGAGTTAATTGTTGTTTCAAAAGAAGCTTTAAGGAGAAAGAAGCAGAATCAAAGCCAGTTTGGGGAATTGAACCAAACAATTAAAGATTTGACCCAGTAGAATGAGAGACTGTCGAAGAAGATTGAAGATCTTGAAGCATAGCAGCAGAGAACTAGAAGGAAGTCACATGCCTTAGAAGGGATTGCATTACTGGATGAGGCAACCAAAAACCTATAAATATTACTACTGACAGGTGTCATGTGGTTTATTTTTGTGATAGATAATAGTTTATTTTGAAAAAACAATTATCTTAGTAGCAGTTTCGAAGCTTAACCTAAAAGTTAGTTAGTTAGTTATGTAACTATTTTTTATGAAAGAAGGATAAAAGTAGGAAATTAGATGGTGGTAGGGTTCGAAAATTAACTCAAGGAGAGGCTTTTGGAGCTAATGTTTGTCAAGCTAGCACTGAGAACTCTTATGTAAGTCGAAGATTGTCATTGATTATATATATACTGATAATCCTTTTTTGCTCTTATGTTGTTTTCATTTATAATCTGTTTGGTTACTCAAACTACAATTTCATTTCTTGTTTAAGGTCTTATTCAAGCAAATTCTTATAGTTTGTGGATGAAATCAGTATTACATGTGTGATGTTCATGGTTTATTCATATGTGTTTGATCCCCAACTTTTCAACTTGTTCATGACTTAGTTCTGGTATTATCTTGTTTATGTTTATCACCTTCTTGTTTATAAACTTTCAGACCAAAAACTACAAAAACCTATTTGATTTAGTTTTACTTTTGAGCTTGTGTTAGCTTGTTCTTGTGGTAGTCTAAGAAAAATTTCTAGCACTAATAGTAACTATCCACAACAAACTTCAAAATCTATATTTCATCCCATACGTTTTGAATGTGATTTTGTTTCCATGAATACAACAACAAACTCAAAAAATGATGCAATCCATAAATTCATTCTTTACAACACGGAGGCAACACAGTCATGGGTCACATTCTATGAAGATAAGAGGAGAAAATGGGACATTGACATAAAATAATTCAAGAAGTTTCATGGTAGAAGCATGCCTTTTCCATATCATTATTTTTTTTTTGCCAATGATCTATCCCAACATTTGGGTTGCTTACCAAGTCAGAGAGATATATGGTGCATTCGGTCGTTACCCACCTGAAGAGGAGGATGCGCTAGACATTGGGATTAGGTGCAACAACTCGGTAATAAAATATTTATGTACATTTATAACTTCATAATGCAACTTTTAATTATAGTATATATATATTTATTATATTAATGCTTGGGTTATTATACATATGACACCATCATTTGTTAATTTTTCTTACAACTGCATTCGTTCCCATCCATATGGAATTATGGATAGAATTTCACACCGAGGATGCTAATGATGGGCGTGTTACACAAGACTGTGGAGTGGAAGTTGAGTTTGAGTAATCTAGTCATGCTAGTCATTGTGCTCGAAGCCTGATTGGAAGGATGTTGGGTTATGTTGGAACGATATGTTGACGGGCGTATTTGACTAAGCCCGCAACGGGGGAAAACGACCCAGTCCGGGATCCTTAGAACAGGTTCCAAGCTGTTTTAAGTAGTCGTTCCCGACAGGTTTAAAGGCTCTGTTGGCCTGGGATCCTAAGCGACTAATTAGTGCTACTGATAGTTAATGTCACTCCTATAATTACAAAAAAAAATTAACCTAAGTTATAATTTACAAGAACTGAAAAATTATTAAGCAGGGTTATCCCAAAACAATTTACTCTGAAAATAAAACACAAATCTCTACAGAATTCATATACTATACAGTCATGTTATATTTATATACAGATGTACAATAATTACATTAAAGAATATACTGAATGTATTTAATGGAACGGATCTAACTCAACAAGATTCATCAGATAGCATGAAAGCAAGAAACAACTAAACTGAGTATAGTTCTAATCTAATATCTATCCTGATCAGGAGCACAATTTAATTAAAACTTGTTATTAACAGATACTGATAAATGCTCTGTATATATACACTTGCAAATGTTTAAATAAATTCAACCACTGCAAATTTATACAAGCATCATTCCATATAATATGTAACAATAATAACAATTATTAATTACAGAATATGTTATACCAGCAGAGTTAAAAACAAGAACAGTCGATACTTAATAGATTATCTTTGCATAATCCAGCAAAGGAGATTAAAACAAACATCATAATGTAGGAACAACAAATACCACAAATTGAAAGGATATTATAAATCACATAAAAGTTTTAAAACCACAAACGTGAATCAAACATCACCAGTCCAGAACATTGTGACAACTGACAGGTAACTGCCTAGTAGCCCAAATAGTACGAACCAGCAGTTCGGTATTTGCATTCCAAAAGTATCAACCCCCTAATATGTTCACTATCAGACTTTTAAATACATTTTCGTTTTCCCATAATAGCAACATAAAAGATCGACAATGAATATTACGATCCCTAACTAATGTCAAAGAAAAACGACAAGTGGAACATGTCATTTTTCCTTAAACGCATAATCGTTCATCTAACATGTAGGATCGTAAACAAAACATAGGCACCTGTAAAACCATTCCTCCAATCACCGATTTGTCTCCAGGAATACAGGGATCGCAAAAGTAACTGATATCCTCAAAATCAGGACAAAAGATCTTCACATTGGTACCTGCGATAAGCAAGAATCGTAATCAAAAAAATAATGAAAATAATATCAAATAAAATCATCAATGAATAATCTTAAAATCATGAAATACCTGAATCTGATCCACAAAACAATCATTTCAGCATATCCTATAGATTAACTGGGGCGTTGAAAACCTGAATATTTACTCCACTAGACTGGCTTGGTGAAGGTGCTTTAAACTGAATCAAGGCAATCTGAGCATTAAGCTCACGCAATTTTTCTTCGTTTCTTTCGTTTTCATTCTGCAACTTAAGAACACGTCTTATAAGTTTATTTTTATGATTTCTTAAGCGCAAGAGATGCTGATCACTTGCAACGATCTTTTCCTTCAAACCTCGATTATTGATTGCTAGCAGATCTCTACTCACCACTATTTCATTCATTTTTTCTTCCATCCTGCGAACTTTATCTAGCAGGCAATTAACAAACATGGGATGGATAGTTTCACCGATTCCACGTGAAGAAGTTGAAACTGTTTTCACAGGCTTTTCATTGACGACTGAATCAATCATACAATCAACAGGGACCTCTGGGATCTTCTTATCCACTGCTGGTGGACTTTTACATTCGGGCGTAACATGAACATTGGGTTGAACAGGCTGAACTTCTACAGATAAGGAGGGATTTTCAGAAATCTCCTCAACAGTCAGAGGGTGAATTTTCCCACCTGGGTCGATCATCATATCATGATGAAACACATTATCGTTTACAGGGGAAGGGACTGTAATCTCTTCATCATCGATTATAACTGTTTCAACAGGGGTTTTATCATTCACAGACCTTTTGATGGTTCTGGCTTTAGCCATACTCCGAGTCAATCTTCTACTTAACTTAGACATGGGTACATTTCCCCTGCGACCACCAACCTTGTCATTATTATTTGATGGCGTGACAGGCGACAAACCCGAACTCTTTTTACCACAACTAGGCCGTAAAGAAACAGGATGAACACTATCTGGATCAACCACTGGCACTTGAGAGGGTTCCACATTCTTCTAACTAGGGTTTGATGTGGGTTTATTCGACGAAGCTGAACCCATAACCCTGTGCTTACGACAGTCGTCGGGGTTATCAAACATACAATGGAAAAATTTTGAAAAGCCATTAACTTCTATAAATTGTTCCCAAGAACGACCTGCTTTTATCAATTCATTTTCAATCAGAATGCGGGCCAGACCGTGGTGGAATAGACTATGACTTAAGTATTTCGGCCCTTTCTTTATAGCATTCGACATTTTAAACAAGATGTGGAGAAGGTAATAGGGAATATTAATTGGAAACCCTATGAAAACTGCCATTAAACGAAGGTGATACACATAAGCCTACGACAGTCGACCCTCGCAGGTAAGATATCTATGAATGAAATCGAGAACAGGTCTCCATTCCTTACGAAAATACTTACGTGCAACACCGGCGTGAAAAGAAACCTCTTGTGCTGGGTTTTTGAGCAAACTCCTCCATTCGGTGATATCCATCCTCTGATACTTAAACCATTTCTGTCCTGACAAAGGAAGGCCGGTCGCGGGCGCAATTGACCTCTCGTCGACCCGAAAACATAAATCACCTACTTCGGACTGGTAGTTTACCAAGGACATGGTGAAAACCCTAGTGACCTCTGGGTTTGAATCGGAAAATTTCTCCAGAAACTGTAACCACCCCACATCCTCAATCTTTCGCAAAAGATCAGGATTTACGTCCAAGAGGGTTAATTCATGAGGCTCGACTCTAACGATAGGAGCCATCCCTGTCAACCTGCCAATATAACAATGCGCACAGCAAACCTGCCACCACTGAATCAACGACAGAAGAGCAGACCGAGAGCACTTAGACCCAAAACCTGGCAACAGTAAACAATACAGGGAAAAAGCTATATTTGGACGCAGGTGAAACCTCTGTAAGCTCGTCATAATCGGAGCCATCATAGTTCGAAATGGCGAGCAAGAACGACGGCCGAAGTGTTAAAACCCGATTCTATCATAATCCTGATCTGAATTAAATGACGAGGGTGACTCAAGTGTACGCATAAGAGGTGTCCCAGTGATGAAGCGCCACGACTAGGATCACGTACCAACACTGATACATGAACGTCAGGGAGGTACGAGTGTCATCATAACACTGTAAATCCACAATGAATGCGACTCGTGCCACAGATTTTCCATACAACGCGTTCGGCTCTCTCTCGAAAGGTGACGAATCGACTTATAACCCACACTATACCTTTGGCAGTTATCCCATGGGAAATCATACAATTCATGCTTAAAGACATTAGGACAAGGCATACGAATGACATATCTATGTCTCGTTAAGGTTCGACCTACTTTCATCACCATTACCTTGTTCTTGTATGAACATCGTGAAACATGATCGAAATGATAAATTCTTAACCATGGAACAGAGCATGATCAACGTAGTGTTTGATAG
>LPNX010837992.1:384694-412520 GCA_001517045.1 Pseudotsuga menziesii
CGATACAAGAGATCATTCAAGTGGATTTCTCATCTTTCTAATGTGTTTATTTTAGGTGTAGGTGGTGGGACACATTCGACAAGAATAATGTAAAGGAATATCGTGATAGTGGGTTGACATGTATCAACTCTAGAAAGATGTGGGATGAAAGTAAGGAGACTTATGTTTTCCCAAAACACTATAACCAAGTGTTCTTTTACCTAGATGTGTTGGATAGATATTGGTGGTTCATATTAAGACACGACCCTATATCTAAACATGTTTTTGAGAAAAAACATTGTTAGCATGCAAACCGAGGAAGATAAAGAGGGTGATGGAAACATAGAGGGATATGTACATGTTTTATTTCATCATTACAACTTGATATATAATTTTGTTACTATTTATTTTTCTTTTTATGATGGTGGAAATGGAAAGTTTATTGTTGGATGCAATGATTAAACAATTCCAGTTGGTTAACCACCAAGATGATGCAAAATTCTTTTATGTCTTTGAAGTAATTTGTGATTGTAGGGAATGATTGTATGTCCTTCTCCATAGTTAGAGATGATATTTGTATCTTTCCATTTAGTTCATAATTGCAATGCAGGTTTTATCATTTAATTTATTGTATTGTTACAATTGGATCGAAATCAACAAATTAAAGTATAAATTATCATAAATGTTAATCACATTTATTGTTTATTGTTATTTCATATACTACCATTTCAATAACATCGTCAATTTAATGATTATGTTATACTTAGATACGTATATTCTATATTGTAGATAGTTAAACAAATATATATCGTTAAGGCATAAAAAACTTATGGAAAGATTAATAAAATATGTATATCCTTCAAAATTTATATGATATAATAAATTAAAAATAACAAACTATATATATATATATATATATATATATATATATATATATATATATTTGGAATATGCATATTCATATCTATATGCATTTCAAGTTTCATTGTTCATGGGATATTCCATAATTTGGCCTTGGTTAGCATGGGTCTTGGGAAAGTGATCAAACAATGTCTTATCCTCTTCTCCAATCTCATTTAATGGGAAAGTACATAACTGACAATATTGAAAATAATTGCAATTCTTTAAACACCAGCTAGCTTTAAAGCTCATTTTTAGAGGGTATAATTGTGTTCATTGAATGTGGACTAATGTTATATTATATAATGAAGATGACCATGATTAATAATAATAAGTTTGGAGAATTCAACTTTTGGGTTTACATTTGAGAGAAAATGTTTTTCTTTTAATTAAGTATTTAACTTTGTTCTTGTTAGAGTTTTGATACATGCCATTGTAAAGTGAGTTATTGTCAAAAAAATTAAAATGTTGAATGATACAATGATAGGTTGCATTGGTGTTCATATTCATATATTATAATAATATTACATGGTAATACTTGAATTTTTGTTATGATGTTTGGTAATTAGGCTTATAAATTAAACAAGATTCATTTTTGTTTATCATTCAAATATATAATTAAATTATACACATCATTTTTCAATAAAGAGGTAGTTTCCTTATTAAAAATCATTATATATTATTTTGTAATGCTCAACATATAGTTGCAATAAAATAAACATATAATGATATAAGTATAATATTATGAAAAATATCACTACAATATCAATAAAATTACAATAAATTATAATATCTATAGAAATTATATAAGAACAATATGAACACCATTATACAAAAAAAATTATTACATAAACATAATACTATGTCAAACTAATTTTTTTTTATATAAAAATGATACTATGACAAATTATACAACAATCATAAATCATAGAGTTGCCACAACTTCATCCATTATCAATACAAAATTTATTAAAATATTTAACTCAATGATATTTTTAATTCAATTATATTATGTAAAAATAAATTTTTTGACCTATATTAGGTTAATTAATGAAACATTAATTTTCAACATTTTCAATGACCATTACTCCAATCCATATTTTCACATTTATGATAACCTGACAACCAACCAACCATACTTTAAAATTCATTTTCTAACCACTATATCAACCTATATATGAAACTATAATTCAAATTGTCTACAAAAGTTAGGTTGAAATTATTTAATACGAAAAATTGTCGAAAGGATGCTAAAATATTGACCAAAATTAAAAACCCAATAACTTTCTTTACAAAGGTCTAATGCTTTGAAAACGTGTTAAGTAATACAACTTGTTTTATATCATAATTTACAATGCAAATTGTGATGTTTTGATCGACTAAATTAATACTTAGTGATTTAAAGACCAACATGATTTTGATTAGTACAAAGTTCTTTTACATAAGCATACAATCATCATCATTTTCAACACCTAAAAACATAAACATCATGATCATGTCATCATAAACATAAACATAAACATCATCAGACTAACATAAAAACATAACCATAAGTTTAACAAAAATGTGCATGCATCATCATCATTTTCATGACATAAACATAAACATATCATTATTATCATTGTCAGCATCTAACAAACATAAAAATAAACACCATCATATCTACCAAAATACCATCATTAACATAAAACCAAAAATAAGCATGAATGTACCATCATAAATGTTACATCACATATTAAGGTAACATATGCATCTATTAGATTTAAACATCATCTAACACACATGACTAATAATACACGTAAACATAATTAATGTTCCATGACCATCATTTTCACCACATAAACATAAACATGCCATCATCATAATCATTTTCACCATCCAACAAACATAAAACACATCACCATCAACATATAAATAAACATCAAGATAAACATCGACATCAACATAAACATTAAAAATGAAGTATATATATAGATATGAACATATTTAACATCAAATTCATGATACAATATGTCAAATATAATATATCCCCAGCCCAATAACTGCTAAAACATATATGCTCCACCTCAGCCAAAAGGGACATCATCAATATCTCTTCGACCAAAGCTAGATGCATCATCAGTATCTCTTTGACTAGAGCTAGATGCATCATCACCTCCACCAATAGATCCATAGGTAGTATCAACACCTTTACTAGTATAGACAGAGGCATCGAAACCTCCACTAATAGAGCCAAAGGAATCAGTACCTATACCAGAAAGAAATGGAGATATGAGAGAAATATGGATAGGTCCATCAAGATGAAGTGTACGACCCTCTTTGAGCATATCTAAAATAGAAACGAGTGAAGTAGGAACTAGTGGATGGTCGGGTCGATGAGTTGGATCGAATGTTTGGTCGAGTAGGAGTAGAGGAGATGATTATGTAGGAAAGGGAGGAAGGTCGATTAGGAGTAGAGGACTAGATGCTGAAGGAGGTGGAATATATGTTGAAGGTGGAGGAGGAGGAGGTGGATTAGATGTCGAATGTGGAGGGGTAGGTGAAATGTATACGGATTTTGTTCCATTAGTCGAAGCAACTAGAAAAGAAGGAGGTGGGCTAACTAGTGGAATATCTTTGCACTCATCTAACGACAAAATACTATAATGGATACCATCTAAAATATCACAAGCACCAAAAATGTGTTGCATCGAGATCCTCATATCCCAAGGAAGCATCACCCACAACTCTACATGACGAGGGTCCTTGATAATGTACCTCACCCATATAGGACAAACCCTTCAATCATCCAACACTATAGACAACTTGTGTGCGATTTCCTATTGGAACCTCTCATTTAGCTTGCGTCGAAGGCCAGGTCTGTATAAATGGGGTGCCTTGGGATAACCTGTATCCATATCCATATCCTGCTCATCCTTAACCGTAGGAGGTGACACATCTCCATCAAATGTCCCAACATCTGTAAAATATATAGTACACAATAATAATTAGACAATTTCATTAAACATGAATTTAATATAACAATTTAAAAATATTTTTCTTTTTCATTAAGTATAAAAAAATAAAGTGCAACTAGATTAATTTAAACATAATGCTAAATTTAACTCTATCACATTTTGGCTCATTCTTAGTGAATAAGATGTTGGGACACCCTCTCCAATCCAAGCCAACATATGGATATGGAACCATGTCTAGTCTAGGCAGGTCCTCTCTTCCCAACATATCGATCACATCTGCAGTGATCCTCGTTTGAAAGTCAGGATGCCCATATTGGGAATCATCTACCCACACATGCACATACACACATGCACATACACACATATTTGATCAACCTAGGAGCGTGTCGGTCAAAATATGTCCTAGTGGCCGAAAATATAAAAAAAAATAAACATAACAAATCCGAACTGAAAGGGAAGTTCACCCTCCCACCAATACACATACGATGTTGACTAAGAGCATAACAAAGCCGACATAAAAAATAATAGACCACCTATCACATATAGGTTCCTGCAGTAAAGAAACAACATAATATAATAGAGAGTATCTAATGTGCTTCCCATCACTAGAAATATGTGTTATGGTCATCACCAACAAAGAGAGGCACCTAACATCCTCTCTACCAAAAGCAACAAGGGATAGTTTCCCACCACTGACATGAAATTGAGCAAGACCGAGTATGTTGGGATCAACATATATCTACACATATATTATCTAAGTTGATTTTATAGATTCAACTGGGACCTTGGGTAACTGGGGAAATTCTTAACCTCTCCTAGAGAGTGTTGTGATAATATATATGTCCTCCTTAGTGGGTCGAAACCACAGATCGAGACGAAATTGGAATGCCTTCCTATGATGATCCCAATGTGTGATCAACTAGGTGAGGAATGTAGTGTTCCTCTTGAGTGATTTCTCCTCCTCATATAAATTGATAATTCCAACAACTCTCAAGAGGTGTCACATCTATGGAGTAGTGGGACAAGGGTATAAATCTCTCTCCCTCTTCTTGTCCTCCCACTCTCTATGGAAGTTATACTAGTCAAATTGAGTTTCTTCCCACTGCTTACCTCATGGAGCTCACATATATATTTCACATATAACATGAATTAACTAGTCTCATCAAAATAAATATAAACAAATTATATGAGAATTATATGTATTAAAATAAAAATTTAATTTTTTGCAAAAAATTGACAAACAATGCGCTTGTATAAATATAACGCACCACGAGTAGTGTGACTTTATACTTACCACATCATGAAATGTTCTCTATACTAACCAAACACGCCGTTAATATATTTTTATTAATTTATAATTTTATTACCAATCCAATGCGCTATAATGTACACGCATCGGTGCATTATCAAATTTGTTTCAATGGTGCGCCTATGGCACATTTGAGAACTAAGTATCAGTGTGTTGGCCTACATTAGTAGAATTGTAGAATTATGATTTTTATGTTATAGTAAATTTTAAATGTGTGTGAATCGGTGCTTCCCTAACATGTAAACGCACTGTAATCGATGTGCTTACATTGTTTACATACACCACTATTTATTTGATTTTATAATCCATAAGAAATGTGTCACATACCCCAAATTTGCAAAAACATTTATGTTTTAGGAGACATTATGTTTTAATTTTATTATAAAGTTTGTAATTATTGACCAAGTGGGGTTAAGGATAATTGTATTTAATTTTTGAATATTTTATTAATTAATAAATGAAAGATGAGACAACAGCTTAAGGAGGCTGTTAAATGAGTGTTTACTGGCCACTTGGTGGAATAGATTGGGTTGAGAGCAGATTGACACTTGGCAGCATCCTCAAACTACTTCTATCCATTGCAGGAGGAAACTTCCCTATTTTTGTGGTCATGTTCCCCAAGAAAGTGGAACAAGAGCAGGTGGCTCATTAAGTGAAAAAATGACCCAAAAGACCTAGAAATACTGATAAAACTACCCATTGAATTCAGCTGAGGCTTCTCATTCTTTACTTGTGAAATTTCTAAGTGAAATTGGTGCACAAGAAATTCGATGGAGGAGACAGGAAGAAGTGTTTGAGTGGAAAGTGCTGATTTATTGAACTAGTGCAGCTGTTTTGAGCTGAGTTCTTACTGCTACAGGCATAAATATTACTGCTGATTACTCTGTGGAGTTGCAGGGGTTCCTAAACCTATTCTCTCACCCAATGCTTTCAGCCAAGTGGACCAGTAGACAGGCTTGAGGGTCCTAAGATTTGCAGCTCAGCAGTCTTCAGGAGTTGGTTGGGAGGAACGAGCTCCTTCGGTTGCAGGGATAATTTTAGGGGCGTAATTTAGCCCAGTGGGCTATTTTTCCATGTTTTTCTCCCAAAAAAGATTCGCCATTTTGCATATTTCGAATCCCTGTTTCGCCCAATTTTGATGGGGTAAAATTTTTTCACCCTAAAAATCGCCAAATTATTATATAAACAATCAAGAATCCTTGGAAATTAAAATATTTTTTGAAACATATCGCTAATCATTTTATAGTTGGCATTTTGAGGATTGGTAATATTCGCCAACATTTATACACTTTTAAATAAGTACGACTCCTTAAAATCATCCTTGTTCGGTTGTTGTCTCCTCTACTATACTACCAGGTTCTAAATATTATTTTGATTTCCTCTATGCAAGCAGGAATGTATGAATTTAGGAATTAATATATTTGTATGCCTGATTCATTTGTTTATTAAAATTAGCTAGAGAAATCTTTTACTGTTCAAAGATAGATAAATTTTGAATTAAATATGTAATAGAATTAATGATTTAGGGATAGTTTAAATTTACTGATGGATAAAAATACTTGACTGTATTTTTCCACACCTATGAAGAGGTAGTACTCTAGTACAATAGGTGAAATTAAGTTGATGATTAAATCAAATCAAGAAATGTAAGAATATGACTATTTACTTTCTACTGTTAAATCTTTATAGAGTTTGTTTTTAGAAAAAAAAATCTCTATTTCAAGAAGTTTCCTTAGTTAAAATACATTTGTTTTAAACATAAACACAAACTATCATAAAAGAAGGTCTCTTAAAAACCAGTACACAGTTTGTGTAACTGTGTTATTTTTAACACAGTAATAATCATTATCTTTTAGCTTAACCTATTATAAACACATGTATTTATTAACTATTACAAGAAACATAAAAATAACATAAATAGGAGTAACTTATAAATAGTAAAATGAAATTATAGTAATCACTTAGGTTTTGCAAATAACATCTAATTAATTTCATTATTACTGTAAGTAAAAACATCAGATATCAAACACATTAAAGTAAAACAACAACAATGCAGAGTTTTGAATTTAAAATAAAACACAACCCTAATTAAGGAAAACTGTCAACCAAAACTTTCCATCTTTCCTCTTTCCAGAATAGGGTTTTTACAGTTTAATCCATATTCTAAATAATCAAATTCTTCAATATACAATTATAATATCTTTATCATAATCATCCTATATTAAATAAAATTTTATACAGAAACAATATTAGAGTGCTTATCAATTATATATTAAAATAAAATAAGAAAAGATAAATTAAATATTCCTAATCAAAATAACATAGTCGTGCTTAGGATGCAGTGACAAACCCTTTTACTTTTTCTTAAGTAATTCTTTAAACAAAAATGAAAAACCTAGAAGTTAACTGTCACATTAAATTTCCACATAATCACTTCTTTTTAATAAACAAATTCAAGATTATGGACTTTTACAAGCAGCAGAATCCTTTCTTCATCTTTTAAAAATATCATTGACTAGATACAGTTAATTAGCCAAAAAAAATTATTTCAAAATTTCATTAAACCAACCTTAACCAAACTGAAGTTTACAACACAGAATAACCACAATGCCCAAGTCTAACCAAGACCCCTTTCTTTATAGACCAGCGCATCCATTTTACTGCTAACCAATACAAGTTAAAAACAAAATGTCTATAAGTATGCAAAACCCTAGCATACTAAGCCTGTAACCTAAGCTATTTATTCTACAGCCTTACGGCCTTCACAAATATTACTGCATTTAAACGTAGTTACAACTCAAAATATTTCACCATGGCTTTCAGAATCCCCACTTTTCATCGAAGGAACCTTAGGTCGTGGAGCCGAGGATTACCAATTCAACCAAGCAATGTTGGCAGCCCCAAGTCGCAGCTACTTGCTGGCCCTTTCTCCATGCTTAGCTAGAAGTCGTGTTTTCAAAACCTCCACTCTTTTTAAACTATGCTCATTCAAGATTAAAAACAATAGTAAATATCCTTTTACTTAAATTTCGTTTAAGATCAAAAAGAAAAAAATTGATGACAGCCCATTTAAATAGATATAAAAAAAGGGATACCTGTAACAGTATCAGTGCTTACGGCCGTGAAGAATCATTTTGTAAACTTCCAATATACAACCGCGTCGAAGGATGGGAAGGGAACCCACAAAGAAAAACACCATGACAAGAGCTGTGTAGAAGAAAAACTTACTAAGGACCTCAACAATAAAGGAGAAAACAAACAGTAAAAGCCACGATGAAACCAAAATCCCCATTGTCAACGATTTCAACAAGGAACCCCATTGCTAGAAATAAAAAGAATCAACTTGGCTGATAAATGGATTAAAGTCACTCGCAAAGAAAAAATGATGGAATCAAAGGTCCACGAGGCCATGAGCCTGGTGGCATTTCTTATAACATCGAAGGGTATGGTGAACAATGCGAGAATTTAGGGTTTTGAACATTATGTAGTAGGGCTTACCAACACCCAAAACCCTATCCACTAACTGATAGCCACATGGATTCCACTTTGACTTTAATATTATGGGTGCTGCTCTATAGTTCAAGAGTTGGGTGAAGCCTGCAAAAAGGCTATTCATAACCTTTGTTAGTAATTTGGTTAAAAAATGATAAGCACATGATTTTAAATTCTAGAGATGCTTTAACATAGTTTTGGTAAAATTATTTTTGCATAGATAGGGTATACTTATTATATAAACACCTTTTAGTGAGAATTAGGTTATGCAAAGGTGATTGTTTTATATTTGTTCTTTAGGTAATGAATCTTCCACCCCTTAAACCAAAGCATTAATACTACACTTATAGCCTTATAATGTATTCTTTGGCACTTTCACAGGGTAAATAGCTAGGAAGTTAGTAAAGCTGTACTCTGTATACAATCAGTAGTTATATATATATATATATATATAAATGTCATATCTTTTATATCTTGTAACAACGCCTGGACTTAGGTAATACTTGCTCATGTAATAATTGAAAATATGTGGATACAAGTGCATATAAATTACCTTGGTAACAAGTAACAATGTATTGCAAGATCTAGTTTGCAAAATTTAGCATCCTCTAGAATTTCATGTAAGAGTAGGTTTTTAATATAACAAAAAAGGATAAATATAGGATGTACAATTTATAATCAAGTTAGGTAGAAAGCATGTACTTCTATTTTTTCTTGGTTTCTATGTACTTATACTTATAAAAAAAAGAATAAAATATACATGCCAACATTATGTTCTTAAACTAAGAATAAGGAGGTTAACAAAATAGAACTCAAATGTTGTGTAACAATTTAAAAATTCCAAGATTAGGAAAGGAAACAGGTTCGACAATACCTTATTTATCTCAAAGCTATAAACTAAACAAATATTCTAGCATTTTACTATAGCAAGTTGAGATAATTAATCTCGATCCTGAAACTGGAATACAAAACGTCTTGCCTATAAAAAGACATGTACAAGAATCATCATTTCACTACAGTAGCTTCAAGAGCTAAGTAAGCCTTGGGCATGAACTGAATTTCCTTCATTTAAGCAGAAGACAAACTTTAGTACATAGTTAACAAACAGTTGTTTTCAACTCATACTACTTCAGATCGTTTTACTTACTAAATAAATCTTTCAACACTAACTTTCGAATGCAGTTAGTGAAGAATGCAAATTATTGAAATTGAGAAATGAATTTGTTTTAGTGTCTAGATTAGACCTTAGTATGTTAACTGTTAACAGTTAAGTGACTCTCTTAAGCGACGATTGTAAACATTTATTGTCGCAGGAAAAATTTTAAATTTTTATGAAATTTTTGGAGTATTACAAAATGTTTCAACAATGTTCCTATACCATGTCAGAGCACCGGAATACGATGCACAAATGTGAAATTGAATCCCTTATGTGTTTATACCATGTAAATGCACCATTTAATGTGTGTTGGCGTGATGGAAAAGCACCACAATGATCCTAGAGGATGTCATAGCACCGAACACCGGTTTGTTGATGTCTACCGAAAAATTGGTTTTTCAAATTTCTTGGTAATATTTACTGATGTGTTCGATACATGTAAGTGCACCATAAAGTTGGTGCACTTATGTGTAATGACCGCACCGATGATTAGTTTATAGTTTTAAAAATAGATTTTATGTTAACGTTGTGCTCTACAAAGTGTAACACACTGATATTGTAGCGCGTTCAAGTCATTCAGCTCACCCCATCGGTGGTGCGCCTTGTAACAAATTACAAAGTGCACCGATGTTTTGTTGAATGCACCCTGCAAGTTTTTTTTAAATGGCAAATTATTTCTGAATTGGAAAAAATTAATCTGCTGAAATTTTAAATTATTAAGTAAGCATTCATTACTTGTTGAACCGTGTGTCGGGGAGGCATCCTGGCTATGTATGGAGAATTTGATGTTTTCCCACTATTTGGAAAAATTCAAACTCAATTCAACAATCAATAAAAAGGAGAAATTTGTCACCAAGGGGGTGGAATGAACATCGTTGGTAGGGCATCTAGGTGGGTTATGAACGACACCGGTGCAGATGGCTCAAACGCACTATGGAGGGGTAAAATTGATTTTGACAGCACAATATATATTTTTTTTATAAAACCCAGTTTTGGCGCCCTTGACAGGTGAACACACTAATGCATTGTATTTACACCATACCACATGTAGGTTTTTAAATCAGGTTTATCTTTTTAGTTTTTAATTTTTCACAAATCCCCATTGGCGCGCTTTAGTATTCTATACGCAATAGGGTATTTATTAATAATGAACAACCTATGTTTCACATGATTTTTTAATTTATTTTTTTTCGAGGGGAAACATTATTTTTAGCGGGTCCAACACTTTTGTGTTTGCGACTGCGCTGTGTGTTAGGTTAAAAAAAATGCACTGATACGGTTGTACAAAATTTATATGCATTACACATAAATTTTATTTTAATTGATGCTTTTCTCGTGGTGCGACATTGTTTTTTGGCAGTATCGGTGCGTTTTTGTTGTAGATGCACCAATGCATTCCATTTCCAAAACGCACCACTACGGTTTAAAAAAAATTATGTGCCTTTAACATAAATTTTTTTAATTGGTGCTTTTATTGTGGGGGATGACATGTTGTTTTAAAGGTCCTGGTGCATTTTGGTTGTAGTCGCATCGGTGCATTACATTTAACAAATGCATAGCTACGGTTTTACAAAATTCCTGGCCTTTTCACATAATTTTCTTTTTAAATTCATGTTTTTTCTCTATGCATGATTGCTTCTTTGGACATCCCAGTTCATGTTTTTTGGATATGCATTGGGTCGTTTAGGTTAGAAACACACCAAATAAAAAAACATCGACTACAACCTCCTGTTGTGTTCCTCCGCTATAAATGGATATTTGATATCTTTTGAGAGGAACATCTGCTATAACCTCAGCTACAGGGCCTTTTCCTTGTAGTGATGATTTAGTGGAATGACTGGTCGATGCTTGTTCACCTTGTTCCTCATCCACTATTTAGCAATTTGATTACTCAGTTCTTTCTTAATGAGAATTTCCTCTGTTACTGTTTAGTGTCTTGACCGGTTAATGCCTATTACTGTGCATTACCTCTTTTATTGTTAAGTGATTGAACAATCAATGTTTTTTCATTATGCATTTCCTCTTTTCTTGTTCATTGAATTAAATGGTAAATGCTTAAGATTTTTGCATGGTTGTATGTTTGAGTAATTTAGGGTGAGGGGAAGAGCCCTAATTCCTCCATACATATTGCATACATATGTTTGAGATTATTTTGAAGGGCCTTTTCTCGGTTATCCATCAAATTATTTGATGCATAAATTCTATTGTTGTAAGATTGATCTACGTGTACTTAGATAATTAATATGCAATGGAATGGCATGCATTAGAATAAATTGTCAAATGGATGAGTGGTAGAATTTAGGTTTTGCATGGTAAATAATAGGTGCATTGGTAATTGTAGATTGATTTGATAATGCTTTTTTTATTCTAGTTAGTTGATTTAAAATGCATGAAGTTTTCTGGTGGTCTTTGTGATTTATGTACCCTTGTGGCAATGTTAGAAGTAGTGTGATTATGGATGAACTTGTTGGTAAACTAATAGTAATTGAGAAACTAAAACATTGCATCTTTAAGTGTCAGTTAATCAAACAGTAAAGAGGAAATATTCCAATACCTCCTACTTCCAATGGCGACTGGAGTTTTTTTCCATGTAGAGCTGCCAGGGTTCTGCGCACTAGGGTTCTACGTGTGACCTACTTGGGTTCTGTGCGTGGCTTTGTGCCATTCTAGCAGGTCTCTATGCCTCTGGGCGGAGGTCATGTTGGTCGCTGGGTTCTGCACACTATGCGTGACATGCTCGGGTTCTGTGCATGGCTCTGTGCCGTTCTGGCAGGCCTCTACGCCTCTGGGCGGAGGTCGTGTTGGCCGCTGGCATGCCTACCGGCTGTGTTGGGTCCCTCTTGGGACCTAGTGGTGAAATTCTTGCCTTCATATCCTTGATTGCAGGGATATCCAAGTCCCTACATCCCCCTCTGATCCCCAAATTTGTGAAGAAACTTGATGAAGTGCCCACTATCTTTTTGCCTCCTCTGCATCCCATGCAAGTGGCCGTCTCTCTTGCAGACCGGGATTTGGTGGGCTAGTTCATTGGGCTTTGGCCCTCTCCTAAGTCCATGGACAACTGGATTCAAAAAAATTGGAGGCCCATTATCTCGAGCAATGTCACATGTTATGCAGTTCGCAGGGGGTTTTTCCTCTTCGAATTCATTGCTAAAGAAGACTAAGATCTGATCTTCCAAAGTGGACCATATTTCATGGGTACTCAAGGACTTTACTTGAACAGATGGAATCCTGATTTTGATCCGGCTGTAGATGTTCCCAAGGCAGTCCCTGTTTAGTTCTGTCTCCCCAACCTCCCGATCCATTGCTAGAATTCCTCCTCCATGCAAGCCATCGAAAACATGCTCGATAAGTACATTGAAAAATCTCATCCCAAAGATAATTACTCCCGTGCCCGTATATGTGTAGAAGTAGATCTAGAAGCAGGGCTTCCTAAAGCAGTCAAATTAGCAGTCGGGGAATGGCATCATTATAAAAATCTGGACTATGAACAATTGCCATTCAAATGCCGCCACTGTCATGAGTATGGCCACTTCCAAAAATGCTGCCCTAAAAATCCTATCGACATTGAAAAGGAAAAAGAAGAATGCTGGACCCATGCAAAACATTCCAAATCCAATCCTAGACAAGATCCTAAAAATCTAAGAAAATCCCTGGCCCTATTAAGCCTGTTGTTGACCCCCCCTTTCCTATTCCCGATATAGGAACTAGTTCAGCCCTGGCTGTTGACTCCCTGCTCTCCATCTCTGAGGAGGCTCCTGTTCAGGATGATGGGATCCCCTCTATCCCGATTCAGAATGCTTCCAGCCCTTCTTTCAAAGGAAACGGCAAGGAATGAAATAGTCTCCCTACTTCTCAGAACCAGTCTTTAGATGAGGAGGTCTCGGAGGAGGAAGAAGGAGAAAAAGGACAACTGCAACCCTCCCCTTCCAAAAGGAAAGCCAAGTAAGGAAGAAAAACTAACAAGGAGCGAAGGGAAGAATCCACCTATAAAGACAAGATGTTGGGATCGCAAGTCACCCTCGAAACCATGTTAAACTCTAGAATCACGAGGCAAAAAGGGCAGCCCAAAGGGGCTACCAAAACCCCAAAATGTAAGTAGTGAAGATTGTCTCCTGGAACTGTAGAGGGATAGGGAGAAAAAAATTTGGACTCAATGAAAGATCTAATCTGTATATCAAGCTCGGACATTCTGCTGATCCAGGAGACAAAAATGGAGGAAGAAAACTTCCTCCAGTCAGCCCCTCTTTTCTGGAAATTTGGCGAGGGCTTGGCTGCTAGCACTAGGGGTGCCTCGGGGGGAATAGGCACCCTCTGGAAAAAAGAATCCTTTGAGCTCATCCACTCCGACTTGAAAACTCATTGGATCTTGTCCATTCTCCTTCATAAAGAATCAGGTATCTAGGTGAGCATTTTCAATATCTATGTTCCTATTTTATTAATGGAAAAAAGAGACTACTGGCAAAGTATTCAAGACAAACTCTCTTCCCAAAACCTAAACAACATCATCCTTGCTGGGGATCTGAACATCACTCTCAATGCCAAAGAAAAAAAATGGGCCTCAATAGTCAAGTATCCCCGTAGATAAATCGTGGAATATGTCATGAGTAGCTGGGACCTTGGGGATATTAAGCCTTCCCGGGGCAACTTCACGTGGTCCAATAGAAGAATTGGGCCAAGTCATATTGCTGCTAGGCTTGATCGGTTCCTCATTCATCATTCCTTCACTGCCCTTGGTTTCAGATTGAAATCCAAGATCCTCCCATTCAGCATGTCGGACCATAAACCGATTCTGTTGGACCCGATGAAGAAAAAAACTTAGGCCCCATTCCCTTCAGATTTAGCCCCTGCTAGATTAATCAAGATGGATTTTTGGACCTAGTTGATTCGGTTTGGGCTGAACCTATCCACGAATCTCCTTTCTATGTCTCGGAAGAAAAACTGAGAAGGCTAAACAAAGCTCTCAAGGCTTGGGCCAAAACCCTAGCGTCCCCCTCTGCCGTTAGGCTGGAAGCCCAACGCAATCTGGAAAACCATCAAATATCTCATCAGGAGCAACCTTCGGACCTCGCCAACTTGGAAAAAGAAGTCATCCTCCATCGTTCCCTCCAAGCAGCTTGCAGGATGAAAGAAGAAAATATTAGACAGAAGTCTAGGTGCCTATGGCTAAAAGCTGGAGACCAAAACTCTAGATTTTTTCATAAGCAAGCGAAGCATAAAAAAAAATTCAAAGTTGTCAAGGAAATCCAGTTCCAGGGCCAGAACACCAAGGATTTTGAAGAAATAAAAAAGGCAGCTCACAACCACTTCCAAAGAGTTTACTCTAACAAATTCCATCCTCCTCTCCTGGGATCCCCTATTCTTCATTCGGTTCCTCTTTTGCTTCACCGCTCTGCAAACGGAAAGCTAACTGCCCCGATTTCAAACAAAGAAGTAAAAGCAGCCCTAGCAGCCATGGATCTTGACAAAGTGTTGGGACCGGATGGGTTCACTACCATATTTCTCAAAGCTTGTTGGAAAATCATCTAACATGATCTGGTTAAAATGGTCTGCAAATCTCAAAATTGTGCTAATATTGGAGGTAGTATCGATTCAGCTTTCCTAGCCCTCATCCCTAAAGAGAAAGAGGCTACATCCTTCGACAGATTCAGGCCCATATCCCTCTGCAACATTGGTTACAAAGTCATTACCAAGGATATTGCTAATATGATCATAGTTGTGCTACCCTCCATCATTCCTAAGAACCAAGGAGGTTTCTTCCAAGGGAGGCAGATTGTCGACAACCTAATTCTAGTTCAGGAAGCAATCCACTCTAGCATCATTCACCGAGAAAAAGGTATGGCTGTTAAACTAGACTTAGCAAATACCTTTGATAGAGTTAGATATGTTTTTCTATTTCAGGTCATGCACCGATTTGGCTTCGACCCCACGTTTGTTAGATGGATCCAAGCCTATATCAAATCCCCTTGGATAGCCCCGTTGGTAAATGGGTGTGTAGCTAATTTCTTGCAAGCCTCTCTTGGGCTCCGTCAAGGATGTCCTATTTCTCCCATGCTCTATGTCATTCAATCCTCTGTGATTAGTTTCCAAATGGACCTCTGCCAACAAAATAACAAGCTCCTTGGGCTCTGCATAGCTCGTGGGGTTAAGGATGTGAACCATGCCTAGTTCACCGATGATACGATCCTAATTGGAGGTGCTAGTGTGATTTCTGCAAGGCTGTTCGAAAGGGAACTTGAGAAGTATCAAGATGCTTCAGGTAGCCTCATTAATTATAACAAGAGTTAGATTCTTACCTGGAACTGCAATCCTAGAGACCTGACAGACATCAGCAGAACTCTTGGAATCAATGGGAGCTCCTAGTGGGTCAACATCAAATATCTTGGGGCCCCCATATTCATATCTACCTCGAAATCCTCCTCCTAGCTTCCTCTTATAGAAAATTAAGAGCAGGATTAGCACTTGGGGAGCTAGATGGTTGAAACCTACAGGGAAAGTAGTTCTTATCAAGGCTGTCTTATCTAGTATCCTGATCCACCAATGCTCCATCCTACTGGCTCCCAAAGGTGAGCTTGACCACATCAAGTCCCTGCTCAAAAACTTCCTTTGGAAAGGAGGAAAGAAAAACGAAAAGAAGCTACCTTTGGTCAGCTGGGAAAGAGTAACCAAGCCTTGATTTCATGGTGGTCTGCAAATCAGATAGCTGGCTCTGCAAAACTTGGCACTGGGAGCCAAATTGCTTTGGAACATCACCTCTGGCAAGCTTTCGTGGTGTAAAGCTGCCCTTTGGAAAAAATACTTCTCCAACAACCATCTTAGATTCTTGGACTACCCCCCTATGCCAGAAAGGGATCGGCCATCCTCCCTATTCTTCTCAAAGCCTTCCCTTTCTTCTCGGCCAAGTTAACGTGGATCCCTAGGAATGGTAAACAAATCAATATTTGGGAGGACTCGATCATGGGAGACCCTCCCTTGGACCAGTCTGTGGACATGGGAGATCTAACAACTCACATGCATAACAAGAACATGACTACCATTTGGGATATTTCAGAATGGAATCCAAATGGCTCTTGTAAGGCCTGGGGCATCCCGTGCCCACCGCAGCCGATTGATTCTAAGAGGTAGCTCATCAAAAATTTAAAAGGGAAATCCCCTAAATCTAGCACCACCAAAGACTCTAGAAAGTGGGGAAATATATCGGGCAAGTACTTTACTTCAGTCGGTTGTAACCTTCTTTTATGTTCTGCGAACTATGAGAACCCGGCTCTCTGGAAGAGCATCTGGGTTGTCAAAAGTCTCCCTAAAATGGACTTATTCTCATGGATAGTTATTCACAATAAAATTATTATTGGGGACAACCTTTAGAAAAAACGGTGGGAAGGCCCAACGAGATGTCCCTTTTGTCTCAACCATGAAGAAAATGCTGAGCATATCCTTATTTCCTGTTACTTCACCAAAAGTGTCTGGAAAGCGTCCCTCCCTTTGCAGGCTGAGTTCCGATCTAGGAGTCCCTTGAATCTCTTCCTCCACTGGGCCTCTAAAGCTCCCTTCAGTCTCAAGCCAAAAAGTTCCAAATCTAGTTGGATGGCGTTGCCAAAGATTATTATCTGGAAGACTTGGTTGGAAAGAAACTCCTGTATCTTCAGAGAGAACCATGAGAAAGCCAATCAGGTTGCTGCTAAAGTTCTGGGTCTGCTAGGAGAATGCCTATCCTAGCTTTGGATCGAGCCATGCACCAATCCTCCAGTCTTGGATGGTTGGATTAACATGCTAAATCCTAAGCCAGTCTTGGTGCCTCCTTCTCAAAAAATGAAATCATGGGAGATTAGGTTGGAGGAAACCAAGCTCAAATTCTGGCTCCGTTCCCTGAACAGAATGGCCATGTTCATAGATGGAGCTTTTAAGGGTAATCCTGGGGTGGTAGGGGGGGGGGGCAGAGTTTTTTTCACTCCGGATGGACCTCTGGATACTAGGTTTGCTTGGGGTATTGGAGATGACACTAACAACATGGCTGAAGCTTTGGATTTATGGCAAGGGCTAAGGATAGCCAAGACCTTGGGTATCTCCAAGTTAATTGTCGTTGGAGTCTCCAGAATTGTTATCTGTGCTCTATCCAAAAATCTAATGCCTAGTCAAATGCTCCTGCGACAGCTTATCCTCAAGATCATGGCTCAAGTATCCTTCTTAAAAAAAAGAAGTTCTTCCATGTATTGCGGAATAACAACAAAGAGGCGGCTATTGAGGCAAATAAGGGATCCTCTCTCAGCCCTGGAGAGCTTATTCTTAATGGTTTTGGTTCTTTCTGCTCACCCCCATAGGACCAGGGCTATGATCTCATGGGATTCCCCTTTGTGGGCCCCTGCATTCTAGTCTTCTCCATGTTGTTTTCATAACAGGACAGGTGGGGTAAGGGAATCACATGGCTTGACGTCGGTAGGTCCGTTGAACTTAAATTCTCCCTGGCTGCTGTCTTTTCACCTGGTGCAAAGGTAGGAGCCCATCGTTCAGCCCATTCCATATCTCATGGATCTCAGGACAGGTGGTGTTAAGTTTGGACGTAGTTTGGTTTCATCTAGAGAGGATGGTTTAAATGATTGCTTTGTTGTGGTCATTTTGTCTAGGGTGAATCGGAGAGGAGTCTCGTCAAAGCTAGTTAATTTGAGAGCTATCATGGAAATATTTACTGCTCATGCGTTGGGGGATATAGTGGCACCTGGTGTGAATTGGAATGGAGTCTCATAGAACCTAGAGAAATCGATTGTTTTCATGCCAGGAGTTAATGCTCGTGCGTTGGGGGATACAGTGCTACCATTCCCCCTGGGTCTCTATCCTTTAAAAGGTTGGTCTGTCGAGGATGGTAGCCTCATCAACTGCATGGTTTTCTTCAGCTTTCTCCAGGACCTTTGTCGCTTGGCTATTGTTAAGGAATTGTTGCTAGATAGGATGGATGTTGGGTCTTCGCCCACCATTGCGCCTGTTACTCCAATCCCCATGGAGGTGAAGGTAAGATATCTGAAGCATGACCTTAAGCTGTTGCAGAACCAGGTCAATGTATATGACTATGAAGGTGGAAGGAGGTTGGACCATGTGAGAAAAGATTTGGTTTTCCTGCGTAAGAAGATCAAGTGAAAGGTGAAGTGCTCAGAAAATTCACTATCCAAGAAAATTGCTGAACTGGAAATTAAGGTAGACAAGCTAACTCTTAAATTCGTCAAGCACAAAGCTTCTGGCTCCAATATGTCGTCCAGCTCGGAAGGGTAGAAAATGTTTCTTCATGAATATTTTGTTGGTTTTCCGTTTCTCGTATATATGTCTCTCTATCTATATGCATAGTTTTAGTTTCTATATAAGACCCTCTGTTTCTAAACGACTTAGTTAATTTTCAGACTAGTTAAGTTTCCCGCTACCACAAGGGCGTTTTTTGGAGGCTTTAAAGTCACCTTGCTGCTTCCACAAGGGTGTATTATGAAACTTTATGCTGCTGTTGCCGCTTCCACAAGGGCATTTTGTAATCTTGGTTCTATCTGGTGGTCATACCACCCCCTAATATAATATAACCGTTACTGTCAAAAAAATCAAACGGTAAAGGGGAGGAAATGGAGTTTAATGATGCTCAAGATCCATACATATCTGAAGAAAAGTTTGTTGGTCCAAGGGAAGGAGGGTAAAATGGACACAAGAGAAGCACTAGAACCTTGAACCTGGAGGAATCCGTAAGAAAGAGAAGAGAATACAATGAAAGAATCATGCATATCCAAATACAAATCATGAACATCCTGAAACAAATGTAAGTGTTAGGAATAATTAATCCTCCCTTTTCCCACATAGTCTATTTGTTCATTTTCACTAACTTAGGAGGTTATCATCACTTCACTAGTGTATAGGGGACACACCTAAGAGCCACCTAGCACTTACTGTGCCTCCATGCATGAGTTTAGGTTCCCCTTGGACCAATCCCTATAATATAGGAACCCACTCTAAGTGCCAACATCAGTCTCCATCAAGTGACCTAGGTAGGTATTCAATTATGTTCAGTTATGATCTAATTAGTAGTAATTAGTTCACTATCAGTCATCCTAGCCACAATTTGCATGATTTAAGGGAGTGTGGGAACATTTACTCACCTACCCTCACTAGTTAACTAATTGTGATTTGAATTATTATCTCCAGGGTCATTAGTGAGCTTTAGTGTTGATTTTTCCCACACCGAGTTAGCACATGAGTCAGTTTGATTTGGTGAATTTGAATCCTCCCAAAGGCATTTGAATTCTTCCTATTGTAATATTATTGTATTACAGAGACATCAATGATAATTAATGTAATGATATTCTGACCAATTTTTGTCTCATGTAAGTGAAATTCCTGCCATGAATCCATTGATCAGTTTACATTGAATTGTTAATTCTTCTACATCCTTCTTTTTAGATTGCTTTCATTCAAGCTTGAAGATCCATGGTTCACCAAATTTAACATGGTATCAAAGCCTATGCTCAGACTAGCAGGAAACCTCACAATCTTCCATTGATGCACCAGAAGCTATTGGGTTCCACATAAATCCCGGAATTACTGCCTTTCTCCCTCTGCATTCTGCCTAGAGAATTCTATCCAGGTGTGATGCACCTATAGAAAGTGCACATGTCAAAGTGGATAGTTTTTTATATGATATGATATCGAATTGAAGTGTTTTGCATTGTTTTTTGCAGGCATATTCAAAGATTTCTTGAATAATTGTTGCATAATATAGTTGTGAAATGGATAATTCAACAACTTTGACTCCCATAATCCTTACACCCTTCAATTACCTTGATTGGAGGGAATAAATGCAGATGGTATTGCACAATAAGGGTAAGTATAGGCACACCATGGGAAAAGAAGTTGAACCCCAATAGTATATTGAAAAATCAAAGTATTTGAATAAGCTTAGTGAATATTTTGGCTTCATGTTCATCCACATCTCCAAGGAGTTGTTGTTCCATATTGAGGGACTCAAGAATCTGAAAGAAGTACGGGATAAGCTCAAATCCTTGTTTGGAAAACATGATGATCCGGGGGGGAATATCCTGGAGAATGAGTTGATAGCACTACAACCCAATAAATTCAAAACAATACAACAGTTCTTCTTGAAACTCAAATCCTTGGTCACACAATGCAAGTAGTGTGGGATTGAGAAGAAGGATCAGCAATTGGTACTCTCAATTATGATCAAGCTTGGCTCAGATTTTTTCAGTTTTTGTATCTACTTTCCACTCTGGGAGGCTAACCACTCCAAATTGGCAAATTCCATCCCTAGATTCCTTCACAAAATCACTAATCCAGGAAGAAGATAAGATAATTCAAATGGGAGTGTTGAAATCCTTCAGGAATCAGGATCTCTTAGCTAGAGACTCTAAGAACGTGCAAACAAAAGGGAAGCAAAGAGGGTAAGAGAAGAATAATATTGATTGAAATCCCAAGGATAAATAGAATCCTTCAAATGGAGCCTCTAGTTCCAATAAAAACAAAAACAAAAAGTTTGAAAAAGCTAAATGTTCTTATTGCATGAGAGGATTTCATCCAGAATTCAATGTATGAAGAGGAACATCGACCAGATATCTAAACTCCTTGAATAGAACAAAATTTCCCTTCCTCAAGGTGCAAAGAAGTATGAAGCTAGAAATCGGACTGATGAACTTGAGAGGTGTCATGCTTCGAAAGCAGATTTCACTCAGTCAAAGGCCTATATCATTGATTCAAGAGATTCCAACCACATGTTTGCCTCCAAAGAATCATTCACTTGTCTTTATTTCTCAGGAGGACCAAGAATACATATGGGAGATGATTTACAAATCCTAGTTGTCGAGAAAGGTTCCATTAAAATTAAGCATGGAGAGTTATAGAATGTGCTCAGATGTTCCATCCCTGGCAGCAAACATGTTGTCTGTGTACCATATGACACATACTGGCTCTCCCAAGAGATTCATATCTGATCGTGACATAATGGAGATCTCTAAAGTATCTACTAGAAATATGATAGCGAAAGGAGTTGCTAATCATGCCTTGAAGGCATATCAGTTTTCTCACTTTATTCCTAATTCATAACCGAGTGCTTTGTTGACTCATGCCAATAACACAAGCAAGATGTGGTATGAAATATTTGGCCACCTAAACTTTAAGTATCTCCAGCAGCTACACATGAAAATATCATTGAGGGATTTCCTCTCATCAAATCTTCTGAAGGAATGTGCACTGGTTTCTTGGTAAGGAAGCATCCAGAGAAAAGATATGAGGTTGGGAAGGAAACAAGAGCTGCCTCCACATTAGATATAATTCAAAGTGATGTCTCCGTACTAATTCCTACAAAACCTATGAATGGATATAGATATTTTCTGACCTTCATTGATGATTGTTCAAGGTATTGTTGGGTATAATTTCTTAGGAAGAAGTCTGATGTATTTGAGACCTTCAAAGCCTTCAAATCCTTGGCTGAGAACACTCTTGAAAATAATATCAAGTCACTTAGATATGATAATGGAGGTTAGTATGTAAAATGATAATTCCAACATCTTTGTGCATCATCAAGCATTCAAATGCAACACTCAATCCCATACACACCACAACATAATGGTGTAGTTGAGAGGAAGAATAGATCCTTGAAACAGATGGATACATGCCTTCTAGAAGCAAGAAATATTCTGCCTTATCTGTGGGATATGGAATTCAATTGTGCTTCGTATATCCATAATATGGTGCCTCACAAGTCAGTGAATGGGGCTACTCCTTTCGAATCATTGATGGGACATAAACCCAATGTATCACATCTGAGAGTTTTTGGATCCAAGGCTTGTGCCAAAATTCCTACTAACAAGAGGAAATCCTTCCAAGCCCATAGTAGTGAATCCATACAAATGGGATATGCTAATGATTCTAAGGCATACAAACTGATAGAACTTGCAACCAAAAATTTCTTCATAGAGAACAGTGTGCAATTTGAAGAAGATCAGATGCATGATCCAGAGCAAGCCGACGCAGAAGAAGGTATAATTTCTCATCCATTTCCATTTGCAGATGATGATCTCTTGAATAATGTTTCGGATTCAAAATATGAGGATCAAGATGATCATGAACATGATATTGATATTGAATCTCAATAAGATCCAAATCGAGATCCAAATTCTATTCCAAATCAGAGGCTTAAATGGGCCCAAAATCGCATTGAAGCAACTCAAAATATTGTTGGGGATCCAGATGACAGAAGAAGAACAAGGTCCCAGTATCATAATGAACATGTTGCACTCTACCATTCATATCCACTTCTCCCAGAGAGGTGTTTCATGATGATGGGTTCATATCCTCAGTCATTCAAAGAGGCTTTCCATGATCCAAGATGGCAGGAAGCTATGGATGATGAGTTTGGTTTGCTACAAGACAACAAAAAATGGGAGCTTGTCACTTTGCCTCCTGGGAGGAAGTTAGTTCAGTGAAAATGGATCTATAAGACCAAGATAGAAGGTGATGGAACCATAACCAGGTACAAGGTTCGGTTGGTGGAAAAGGAGTACTCACAAGTCCATGGATTGGACTACAATGAGACAATCACTCCTGTTGCAAGAATGGACTCTATAAGACTAGTTTTGGATATTGTAGATTCAAATAGGTGGGAGGTACATCACATGGATGTGAAGAGTTCCTTCCTCCATGGTAACCTGGAAGAGGATATCTGTATGAGACAACCTGAGGGGTACATTAAACATTCATCCTTAGTATGAAAAATGAGGAAATATCTCTATGGGATCAAATAAGCCCCAAGGGCATGGTATGCAAAGATGGATTCCTTTCTTATGTCATATAAATTTGAGAGATGTATATATAACTACAATGTCTACATCCAAAAGAAAGGGGGCTCATTATTTTTTATTGTTCTACATGTGGATGACTTGCTCATTACTAGCAGCTCTGCTACTGGATTGAGAGGCATCAAGTCATATTTGAGTGAAGCATTCTCCATGACATATCTAGGACTGTTAAAGAAGTTCATTGGTCTCAAAGTAAATAAAAAATATTTAGGAATCATGATTACCTAGTCTAGATACATTAAATATTTTCTTAAAAGATTCTACATGGAAGATTGTAAAGCAACACCCTTCCCCTTCCTATTTGACATCACCAATGGTTGCCAATACTCTCTATAAACAACTTATTGGTAGCCTATTGTACCTCACCCATTCAAGGCCATATTTATCTCATTATGTGAGTGTCGATTCCAGATACCTGCAAGAACCACATGAGTTGCATTGGAAGGAAGAAAAGTGCATATTGCATTATGTGGAAGGTACGAGAGACTTTGGGATCCACTATTCAGTTGATGCACAACTAGATATGATTGGTTTTATTGATTAAGTATGGGCTGGTAATGGAACTAACATGAAACATACATCAATATTTGTGTTCATGTTGGGATCTAGGCCAATATGTTGGTCAAGAAAGAAGAAAGAAACTCTTGCACTCTCTTCAGTAGAAGTAGCATATAGGGGGAACACAACTATTCAGGTAGTTTGATTGCATGGGATTCTCGCATATTTTGGAATTCACACTTCTCCTTCAGTAGACCTATATTGTGATAATTAGAGTACCATCAATATATCTAGTGATCTAGTTCATAAGCAACATACAAAGCATCTTTAAGTAGACATTGACTACATTCGGGAACTGGTGCATAGCAAGGCCACCACTCTACATTATTGCCCTATAGAGGAGCTGATTGTAGACATATTCACCAAGTATTTCACTGAAAATATATTTTTCTATCTTGGATCTATTCTTGGTGTAAAGGCTTGACTCATCTATTGTTCCTAATTTTCCTTCTTATTTCGAGGGAGAGGGGAGGGTTCCCATGAGGTTTTACCCATTTCTTTGTTTGTTAAGTAATCATTTTGATTTAATTTAGATTGTATGGGTGACCTTTGGCCTAGTTTCTAGGGCCCAAGTTATCCAATGTTTTGATTAAGGGGGGAGGTTTAGGATTAATTAATCTTCCCTTTTCACACAGTTTATTTGTTCATTTTGTCCCTCACCTTTTTTCCACTAAGCACCACAAAAAAATCGTTAAAGGTCTCAACAATACCAGAGCCAACCTTACTGACCACCAGTCTCCTTCCTTCAAAGAACCAAACATTTCGACACAACCAAATATTCCAAATATAAAAAATAGGTAGGTAAAGGAATTTATTCCTTACCTTGACCGAAATACTAATATTTTGAACAAGGGACCCTGCTTCCCAAATGAAAGGAAAATTCATAACTTTTTCAACATAGCACCAGACCGCATGGGAAAAATACACTCCACAAATAGGTGATCAACAGTTTCCTCAACACGACTACAAAGTGAGCGTCATTTTGGCCCAACCCACCCCCGTTTGCATAATTTATCCTAGGTGGTAATCCAGTTCTCTGCACAAATCCAATTGAAGAAATGTAATTTTGACGGAATCCTCCAAGACCAAAGCTCATGTAACCACCATCCCTTCAACGACGCTGAAAAATGTTTAGAGATATAATCATAATCTAGAATCGTTACAACCTGTCATGTGGCTTCATTGAAATCCCAAACTAAATCATTCTATGCTTCACTTGATCAGATAGCAGCTTCAAGGAGATGTTTTATGTTGCGCATCCATTCCTCCTTCCACAAACCAACCTAATCCAAATCCTCAGCACCAAGCCAATAGGACTGGGATAAATGGGAGTCTCCAAGTTTTCTTAGATGATCGAGAGTGATGATCCCATAGTCATTTAAATAATCAATCAATCCAAGAGATAAGACAAAATCATAGCCAAGGCCAATAACCGGATCAACACCAATAATAAACCTCTTCGCATCACCCACCTTCCAACAAAGTGTCGAACTAATCCATTTGAGGTCTCTAATGAAACCATTCTAGAAAAAAGAGGTCTTGTGCACAATTTTCTCCTCTTCTCTTAGGAAAACTGTAATATTGGTCTTGGACAGGTATTTAGGTACCATAATTTTGTTCGAAAGGCCTTTCCCAAACTAGGATGTCTAGAAACACTTCAAACAAAAAGACATATTGAACCATTCAAGTTTTTTGACGTTAAACCTCCGTAAGCAAAAGGCTTGGAGATCGCCTGCCAATTAACCAAGTGCATATTATAACTATTATCCCTAGAGCCCCATAAGAAATTAAACATCTTTGTCTGCAAGGTGTTGATGATTGACAATAGAACTTTGGTAAGAGAAAACCAGTATAGACCAAAATTCCACATAAAACTGATTTAAGAAGTATTAACTTGCCCCCCAGTGACAGAAATCGATACGACCAATTTCAAATAGCTTTCTCGAACCTCTTCATGATGATCCAATTCCAATCATAGATCCCATAATTCGAGGGTTTCAGCCAATAATCTAGATACTTAAAACCAACTTCAATCAGATCCATCCTGTAAGGAAATAGTAATTTAACCTGTGCGCACAAGTATGCCTTGATCCCACTACACAAGAAAGAAGATTTAGTTAAAATAATCCTCATTCTTGAGGCCAAACAGAACAAGTCAATAATTGATTTGTATAGGAGCCACTCCTCAAAGGTACCCAATCCAAAGAGCACAATGTTGTCCATGAAGAGTAAGTGAGTGACGGATAAAGAAGAGTTGTATATGATACCCTGTAAAGAAGCTTTGATTTTTTCCTTTCCAATTAATAATTTCAGATCCTCAATGATAAAAAGTAAGAGTAGAGGGGACAATAGGAAACCTGTCGTAACCCTCTAGACAAAGAGAAAAATTCGGTAGGAGAATCGTTGATCAATACATAAAAATTCATCGACATAACACATGCCATGATCCAATTTACCATGGGAAGCTCCAATCCTATCTGCAGTAAGATGAGCCTCAGAAAGACCCAATTGGAGCAATCATAGGATTTGATGAGCTCCATCTTCAAAACCAAAACCTCCAAATTCCTTAGCTTAATGCCATGAAGAACCTCCTGAGTGATACCCACAACCTCCAGAATCTGTCGATTCTTCAAAAAGCCAAATTGTTCACAAGATAGAACCTTTTCTAGTGAGGGCTTCATCCTGTTCGAGATGATCTTAGTAATCATCTTATAAATAATATTGCATAAGGAGATTGAGCGAAAATCCAAAAAAGATAGAAGGTTTCTCACACTTCGGAATAAGTGCCAAAAAGGTCGCATTAAAATATTTTGAAACAAATCCCTACAACCTGGAATGTTCAATCATTTCCACTAAATCAATCCCCACAGTGTCAAAAAAAATACAGAAATAATTCAACTGTCTAGTTGTCTGGCTCAAGACTCTTGTCCTCGGAAAAATCCTTCAAAGTATCCTCCACTTCCCCCAAAGTAATCGGTAAACCAATACTCAACGCCTCCCCAGAGAAGAAGGAGGGGTAAATACTAATCACTTTGAGTTAGTAAAAAATAATACCATCCCCTTCCTCCCTGAAGTGATCGGAAAAATTTTCAACAACCCCCTTTTTCAACAGTAACATATCAGTTAGAAGAGAATCATCCTTAGTTGAGAGTTACCAGATAATGTTTCCATTTCATCTCGACGTGGCATAAGAATGGAAGAACTTAGTGTTTGCATCACCCAAAGCCATCAAAATGGCCTGACTCTTCAGACGCCAAGTTGAGGCTTCCTGAGCTAACAAAGATTCCTTGCGAGCTTTAAGATCAGCTAGAGTAACCGAGTCCTCCAAAGATAAAATGTATGTTGGCTAAAGAAGTTTATCTCCTTCTCAATCCGATCCTTTTCCAAAAATCTCTCCCACTTGATGCAGTTCTCCCACATCACGACCTTATGTTTCTTACGCTTAATCTTTTGAACCAAGGAGTTCATAGCATCAGAATCCCCAGTAGTCTCAAAATCAGACCATTCTTTCTACACCGATAATAAAAAATCTTGCTCCAATAGCCAAGAGTGCTTTTTTCAATACGGATTTGTTTCTCTTCACATAGTTACATCTTATATAGGTAGCATTGTGATATCAAAGTGTTTATATATATATATATAT
>LPNX010838012.1:0-25577 GCA_001517045.1 Pseudotsuga menziesii
ATATATATATATATATTATTGAGGAAATTGCTACACGTATATATATGTGTATACCTTATTGCATAGGAACACCGTTATAAAAATGAATACCCATATTAATGGAATTACTAGTTGGGCAGGTTGCATGCCTTGGATTACATTTCCTTTACGGCAAAATTTTAGGGAAGACCACCTCCCCAGTAAGTGTGACAGAATTACTGTCCTAAAATTTAGGAATTAAATCCCGCAGCATGAAATATTGCCAACACCTTAAAATTTTGCGGACAGTCGGAATATCAGCACACTAGAAGGAGAATAATTAATACTCAAAATGGTCATAAAGTTAGGGAGAACAATCGCTGCTGGAGAGGGGTGTTCTCTGCGCCTTTAAAAAAGAGGTAGCTCAGCCTTTTTTGGGGGGGAGGTGGGAACGGACTTGACAGGGAGAAATAAGTGTAAGGATCTTATTCGAGATGTGGGATTGACATAGCGTCGAGACTGGAATAGGGTGCACCATCCTTGAGGGAAAGATTACAGCTATGGGAACTCTCACCCGAGACAGCATTCTACTATCACGTGAATTTTGATTCGGTATGGTTCCTGTTAGCATCTGCATTATAGTTTGTTTTTAAGTATTCTTCTTGTAGGATCGTTGCAATGTATTAACCCATTGGGAAAATGCCAGTAGACCTGAATATAGGCAAAAATTTGTTTATCGACTTGATGATGTGTGTGATAAATTTGATTTCTTTCCATTGGCTTTATACCTTTGACCTTCTTCCAGTAGAGTGGATCCATTGGGTTTATTTTATTAATCGATTTATGTGTAAATCGTGGAAGCGATTCGATCATCTCCACTTCGATTTTTCATCTACACAGTTTGTGCTCAGATCTAGATCTGAAGGGTAATCACTTTTTGCCTCTGCCTTTATTGTGTTCAGACTTAGATCTTGTAGGTGATCACTTTTTTCCCCTGCATTTTCCTAAGAAGTCAACCCTTTTCATATTGATTGTGTTCAGACCTCGTTGGGTGGATATTTGGGTTTTTGTATTGATAATCATTTCCTCTAAGTTCTGTCCATTTTTACATCAAAAATAAGGGTTATGAGTGATGCCTGGTTGGTTGCAAGAAATATAATCCCTCGCTCATTGTTTGTTGGTTTGAATCTGATGTTTTTGTTTTTCCCATGAAAATGATCTCGTACATGAAATATATTTCCCACAGTGGATGGTGACTATGAAACAAATGTATGCAAGTATGTGTATAAGATTTTACAACCACCGTTTAGTTAAACAAACAACCATGCATTAAGTTGATCTCTTTCTATGAGAGTTGACGAGGTTTGGAATTTTGTTTCTTATAATATTAAGAGCAATCGAATCCACTAAAATTTACTTTATTTTCCTTTACTATTAAAGATATATTATCTTTTTGAACCCTTCATGGTAAAGTAGTAAGGTAATGTGAATGTATGAGATATTATAAATAAAGGTGTGGTGTGTGATGGTTATCGTTTACCATTAAAGAATTTTCCATATGCTTGTAATTTGTAGATTGCCTGTGAGACTCACACCCTTGAATTAAGCATAAATAGGTATGTTTAAATAGTGGTCTCTCTTAAGGCCATATGAACCTGTGTGATCAGCTATGTGCTTTTCTTTATAAAAACCTTGTGAAAAGATAGCCTGACTTACAGATAATTGATAGAATTGTAAAGAGCATTGGGGACTACTAAATCCTTTTATGAGCTGGTTGGAAGGAAAGGAGACTGTTTCATTGCAAGAGGCTCTCTGTGAAGAGTCTTGTGGTAAGGTAAACTGGTGATGGATGAGCCGTGACTTTGTAAGTATTTTATTTATGATTAAGAAATGAAAAGAATAACTAATTTGGTGGATGTGGCCTCGTGGACGAGGTGAACCACGTGAAGATGGTTGTCTCATTTGTGTTATTTTGTTGTGCTGGATTATTTGGATTATTTCTTTGTTTACATAATGGTTATTAATGCAGTATAAATGTTTTAATTGGTGAAAAGATTGCTAAAATTTTATTTTGTAGATGTCTGGAATGCTTTATAGCTTTAAGGTATCGGGGGTACATTACAGCCTTCAATGTTCGGTATGTCCACATTCATTTTCACTTTAAAGGGGCTGATTTTATTGGAGTGAAATTATATCGAGGATTGCAAGGAGTTCGCAGTGACTCTCAATAGAATATCGCTGAACTAGATGAACATTTCTGTTCGCTGGCGAGCCATGAATTTTTCTACGAGTTGCTCTGTCTCGTTAGTTGCATGTGTATTGTCTGTTTCTTCAGTCATATTTTTTGAAGTCTAGGGAACTGCCTGATTTTGTTGTTGGGATTGTGAGCGTGTTTGAACATAGATAAGCTAAATAACTTTGATGGAAGTGCTTATGTAACTTAATCTCGAGACAAGATATTGCTCTAATACCAATGATCGAGGTCGGTCCCAGGTGCACAATGGGGACAACAGTTGAATGAATGAGTCGAGTTCTGTTATGGTGGAAGCATATAAAGAGGTACAACAAAGCAAGAAACACACTAGATGGACAAGAAATATACACATAGACAATATGCAATAATTAGAACCAATTTGTTATTTTTTCTCCATGAAATATGGAGGAATGAGATGATGATCAGAAATAACACTATACTACATTAATGTTCATGCTTATATAGAGGATGTTGAGATGTTTGGGTGACTACTCGCTACGTTCAGTTACAAGAGCTTATAATGGTCATAAGTTGAATCGTCATAGAGCATATTGATATGATGTCGGCTACGAACTAGCTGGCTGAACATGTTGAGATAAACCTATCGAGATGAACCTGTAGGTTGTCGGTTGTCAAGGAAAACCTGTTGTCTACTGGTTGGATCATGAAAATAATCTTCCCACTTACTTGGTTTATCCATTACATACATTATAACCATGTCTTCCAAAACCTCATTTACCCTTTCTGTTTGTCCGTCAGTTTGAGGATGATATGTAGTACTAAATTTTAATTACATGCCTAAACCTTTAAATAAATCTTTTCAAAAATTTCCTATAAATTTTGCA
Organism: Pseudotsuga menziesii; assembly: GCA_001517045.1. Lineage (NCBI taxonomy): Eukaryota > Viridiplantae > Streptophyta > Pinopsida > Pinales > Pinaceae > Pseudotsuga > Pseudotsuga menziesii. Next base: position 3,058 of record LPNX010838012.1, read on the forward strand.
TCTCTATCCCAAATTAGTATTTTAGGTACACCATGCAAGTTGAAAATTTCCTTCATAAAAATATCAGCAATATTAATAGCTTTATATGTAGATTTTAATGGAATAAAGTGAGATGCCTTACTAAGTTTAGCTACCACAACTATGATTGAGTCATTTTGCTTAACAATTTTAGGTAACCCAATTATGAAATCCATAATAATAATTTCCATTTCCATTTTGGAATAGGTAACGGCTATAACAATTTAGCTGGATGCTAAGGTTAAACTTTTACTTGTTGATATTCAATACATTGAGCTAAATATTCTTCTACTTTTTTCATGAAATAATTAAAGAACTCTTACCGAATTATAATCACAAGGAAAGATATAAACTCGTCCGAAACTGAATAATGGACTCGCAAAACAAGATCCACCATTCACCCGGTCTTAGTAACACTAAAACTCGAAAAACCTACAAGTGTCCACCCCTTTTCTCTTCTAGTGCCACTAATAGTGGGGGATAGTTACTACCCATAGCTTGTAATATCTTAATCGTGAAAGCTCAAATAAAGTGCAAATACTTAAAGCCTTGATTTCATTCTCATCTTGAAAGCTTAAATAGTAGATCCTTGAGGGTTCTAGTGTTTCTCTCACAGAATGAAATTTCAATCAACTAAGCGTGAGATTTCATGCTGTGCCTTTTTCCTCACATGGTGTGCCTTTTATTTTCCAAGGAATTTCTTGATAATAAGCAACTCTCCACATTGGCCACTTATCCCACCAAAGATGAGAAAAAGGTCAACAATTAACTTAAATAAGAGTTATGTCAATTCGAAGCAAGGTTTCTCATAGCCATTGGGTAATTTAATTAAAAATAGTGAATAATTATTTATTTACAACATCAACTAAAGTCATAACTGTATACAGAATATTTACATCAAGTAATTAAACTTTTAAAGTATGGCTATTACACGTATCCTCTTTAATACTTGATATCTGGAATGTTTAAGTTTACATAGTCCAATAATTTTACATGCTTCCACTTAGTTTATCCCTTATATACGGAATAATGCATTATATTAATCCCAATACATACATGCTATTTTTCATTAATAATGCGTGGAAATGCAAATCACTCTATTATATTCCAATTCCATCTCTCTATACATATCCAATTTAAAAATTATTAACGAGTAATTCCTTTAATTCTTCACAACTTCATAGTCGATAAATGAGACGACCAAACAATTATAATGTTAGTAACATATATTACTACAACCAAACAATTATAATGTTAGTAACATATATTACTACCTTGTAACGTCAATACGAAGTGACCTTTGCACATGTTAAACTATGGGTTTTTGTTTTCAATATATTGATTAAAATTCACATATAATATATTATAGGGAGGAAATGGAGAGTTTTAATTATTTCTATAATATATACTTCATTGTTCACATCATTATTGGAAAAATTAATTTTTTATTTAGAACAAAATTGAAATCCTTTTATGTGATAAATATAAATATTTATCTTATGTTATAGTTAATTAATAACAATGTAGGTACCAAAGACTTATATAATTTTGATATAAAGTTAGTGTTAACTTTCTTCCGAAATAAAACTACCAATTTTCAAATAATTTCTAATTGAAAAGATACATTGTAAAATATAAGTACTTTTTATATTTCTTTATCATATCTTTATTATTACATAGTTTGAAAAGAAACCATTACTTTTAATGCTTTACAATGAACTCTCATGAACTCCGTAATTTAATAGCCAAAGAGGTCCTTGGTCCATTCCTAAAACTCCATGGACAGAAAGGGTTTTTTTGCCATCTATGTGATTTTATGAAGTTTTATCTTTCTTAAGGCCCCATAGACTAAATTTGATATTAACCATTATCATCATAATTCTAAAATGAAGTTAAAAAGTGGACATATTCATCCATTTTCCTAGTTACTCTAAATATTGCAATTTAAAATGAAATTAAAAAGTGGACAAATTCATCCATTTTCCTTAATTAATTTAAATATTGCAATAATTGAGATGCAAGTTATAATGACACTCTTTCCATAGGAATTTTGATGATAAAACTTTTCTCTTAAAAACATTTGACCATTTGAAAAATTAAATCTTTAAAATTAAAATAAGTAATAATTCACACCATAATTTTGGTATATGTGGTATGTGATGTGTATAAAATTAAAATAAGTAATAATTCACATCATAATGAAAAATTAAATCTTTAAAATTAAAATAACTAATAATTTTCTGTTTTAGGTAAAATGGGTAAATAACTATGAAATGGAAAAGAGGTCCAAATCATCTCATTATTAGTATCACCAAAAGTCTATAAAACTGTTAATAATAAATAAAATTTAATTGTTATTTTTTTCAATAGATTTTAGTTCTATAATCTTTGCTCCACCACAAACCTATCCAACCTCTTAACTTCTTAAAACCATAGAAAATTGAGGACATTTTTCCTTTAGCTTTGGAATAATATTTCAAAGTAAAACAAATAATCTCTACCTTATGTCTTCTCCTAAGGTCTCATGAAGCAAATTTGACCTTTCTCTTAAAATTTGATAAACTAAATTTGGTTGTATAGTAAATGCCAATAACCACCATCATGGTAATCATAATGGTGGTAATAAAAATAAAATATTTTATACTATCAGTAAAAAAAATATTAAAAAAACATTAATTGATGTCAACATTAAAAAACTTAATTCAAGTCAATATCATAAAGATGAAGACTAAAACTCTGAAACAAGAAATTAAAACTATATGTTAAAACCCAATAGTCCCCACCTTTTATGTAACAAGTTGGACTCGGCTATTATTCGTTGAGTAATTTAAACTCGACTGAGATTCACAACTCTAACGTTCATAACAGACTTTGACCTAGATAGTATAAGGGTACTTCAATTACTTTACCAAAACCCTTTCTTATGTTTAACAAGTTCCTTTTTATACGGAATTTTGAACAAGAAAACGTCATGTGTAATGGGGAATTAGGTCACATAACTTTTTATATATAACTAGAGGTCAGCTGAGAGCCTCGATTCATACATGCCTTCTGTTGAAGTCCGTCGTCTCAACCATTGTGCTTCACAAGGAAGCCAGTTAGCTTTACTGAAACGGTGGTTCTGCTTTTGTTAATCTTGCAAAGCCAAATCTTCCACTTTGTCCTCAGATATCCCTAGTCTCTTTCTAGGTGATTTTGTACTGTTTCAAAAGTTTTGGGTTCCCTCGAATAACAAGCACAACGATTATATGAACATGGGTTCTTCTATTGAACCCACAAACAATGAAGAGGGAGCAAACCCTGTTGCAGATGGCGGTTGTTGGAGGACTGTCACTACAGAAGCTGCTGAACAACAAGCTCATGCAACAGTTGTCCGAGATAATAAAGAGAAAATTATGGGAGGAGGAAAAAAAAATACATCAGAGTATATCCTAGTGGTGACAATTGGATTGCCCGAGTTTCTAATGGAACGGATGATGTCGGAAAGAAAAAACGGGTGTATCTTGGAACATTTCCAATAGCAAAAGGGGCTGCAATTGCATTCGACACAACCGTCTTACACTTCAGGGAAGAGGAACCCCTTCATGGTTTGAATTTTTCCCAGTATGCTTCTGCCATCCAAGGCATGCTAAAAGGCCGCTATGACTAGAATATAAACTCTGTAGCGAGGATGGTGGCAGATTACTTTGTAGACGCCAAGAATCAAGAATTAGAAGGATCAGCCCTAACACCACATGCCAGCTCTAGTGCTAATTCAGGTAATGTTAACATGAGTCTGAGCAGAAGGGTAAGGGATTAGAAGCTTCACCGGAAATTAGTCTACAGCCGGAGGATGAGGGAATGGAAGCATGGGCCACAATCCTAGCTGCCACATCCGGTGCTCCTTCAACTCCAACGAGCTTCATCTCAGGAGTGATAATGCAGCGTAGAGGGAATAGTGATAATGAGGGAGAGGGAGCTTCTGACACTGCAACGAGGAGAGGTGGGAATGGCTCAACTCAAAGGGTTTTGCGGCCAAGAACAACAGGTATCAAAAGTTTCCATTCTAATTACAATTACCGATAAATTATAATTACAATTACAATTACTCGAAGGTTCTCGCCAAGAATGGGCCCTTATGATAATTTACCATTTCTATAATTAGGTCAAGTAGGATAGCTATCCTGCCAACAAATATAACAATTTTCCATTCCTATAATTATGTCAAGGAGGATAGTTGTAATAAGGATGGTGATAATGGGTCCAAATTCGCAGCGATCAAGCTGCACCGAGGGAATAGTATTAACCGGGGAGGTTCTAATATGGCAGCTGCGATGCTGGTAAAGAAGATATGCATTGAAATGGCAACCAATGATGCAGGTCCCAATACTACTGGTACAATATCCATTTCTAGTTCCTTCTTGATGCAACAAACTGTAGGAACTCAAAATCCAGAGTCTCTATTGCAGTTAGCTGCAAGAATTCCAAATCCAAATTCTGTGGATTTCGAGATGGAGTTAGACCAAACTACAAGTCCAAATTCCTTGGATGTCAAGATGGAGGTTGAGGAAACTTCAGATCCAAATTCTTTAGATGTTGAGACGGAGGTAGAGGAGGATGATGATATCACCGGCGAGTGTACTGTTCAAACCCGTGCCCGGGGCTAACACTCACCCAGAGTATATCTCCAAATATTAGCAGGGGTCATGGGAAGCGTCCATGGGGAGCATACAGTGGCTTGGAAATCTAAAACATTACTAATACATAAAGGTATTTGTTTTATTTTTAAAGCAGGTATGTGGTTTATTTTGAAAACAACTATAGTTCAGTTGTTTCATTGAATGCATATCTTATTTTATTTAACATGGTTTGATATTGCCTTTGTCATATAGTTGTATTACATTACGTTTCAGAAGCTTTGGTTGTTTTAATAGATCTAATAGATTTCACATTATTGACCGTGTTTGACTGTTAACATTACAAATTACAATGATGTTAACTAATTACAATGGTCTCAGTGAATATATATGAGAAGCTGAATCGTTTGGATGGCATAATATTACCTTTCATTTTACTCTATTATATTGTTGTATGGATATTATAGGATACTCAGAAATGCAGGTTGTTTGAGTGGTTGGATAAAATATTATGTTATTTGTTGTATGGATATTATAGGGTACTCCGAAATGCATGTTGTTTGAGTGGTTTCATTCACTTTGTTATATTACATTATCAAGCCACTCAAACAACATGCATTTCCGAGTATCCTATAATATCCATACAACAAATAACATAATCTTTTATGAAACCACTCAAACAACCTGCATTTCTGAGTATCCTATAATATCCATACAACAAGATAATACAGTAAAATGAGAGGTAATATCATACCATCCAAATGATTCAGCTTCTCATATATATTCACTGAGACCATTGTAATTTGTAATGTTAACAGACAAACACGGTCAATAATGTGACATCTATCATATCTATTAAAACAACCAGTGGTTCTAAAACGGTAATGTAATACAATTATATGATAAAGGCAAGATCAAGCCATGTTAAATAAAATAAGATATGCATTCAATGAAACAACTGAACTATAGTTGTTTTCAAAATAAAACAGATACCTGTTTTAAAAATAAAATAAATACTTTTACCTATTAGTAATGTCTTAGATTTCAAGGCGGCTGTGTGCTTCCCATGGACAGTTCCCATGGCCCCAGTTATAATTTGAAGATATACTTTAGGTGACTGTTAGCCCTGGACACGGGTTTGAGTAGTACACTCGTCGGTGAGTACCTAAAGACTGGATATTGGATCAATGAGATATCATCATCCTCCTGTACGTCCATCTGAACATGTACAGAATTTGGATCTGAAGTTTCCTCAACCTCCAGCTCTACATCCATATAATTTGGATTTGTAGTTTGGTCTAACTCCATCTCAACATCCACACAATTCGGATTTGGAATTCTTGCAGCTTGCTGCAGTAGTGACTCTCGATTTTGACTTCCTGCAGTTTGTTGCATCAAGAAAGAACTGGAAATGGATCTTGTACAAGTATTATTGGGACATGGGCCATTGGCTGCCATTTGAATGCATATCTTCTTTACCAGCAGCGTAGCTGCCGTATTAGAACCTCCCTCGTTAATACTATTCTGATCGCTGTGAATTCGAACCCATACGATCCTCATTATCACCATCCTTATTACGACTATAGTACTTGACCTAATTATAGGATTGGAAAATTTTCATACCCGTTAGCGAGATAGCCATCCTACTTGACCTAATTATAGAAATAGTAAATTATCATACCGGCTATTCTTGGCGAGAACCTTCGGGTTATGCCGTTCGCATCATTTGGCAGATCATTATGGCTATTCCCTCTCCCCTGCACTCTTCCTGCTGTAACATTTGGATGCATATGATTTTCATGCTCTCGATTCTCATTATCAGTATCATAATTTATGTGTAATTGTAATTAGAATGGAAAAGTTTTATACCTGTTGTTCTTGGCCGCAACAGCCTTTGAGTTAACCCATTCCGAGCCCTCCCCGTTGCCGTGTCAGAAGCTCCCTCTTCCTCATTATCACTACTCTGCATTATTTCACCTGCATTATTCCCTATGTGGGTACAAATCCAGAGACCTCACGGGGTAGTCGGGTTACACGACGGTTATGACATGGACAACGATAGTTATGAGCATATTCAACATTGGGGATCGAGGATTTATGTCAGCGTCTGCAGATAAAGGTACTGCATATTTCTTGCATGGGCATATACTTGACTTTAGTACTTTAGCGGGCACTATACATGATGATTATCACATGAACAATGATAATAAGCAGATTCATAATTGGGAATTGAGAAGTTATAAGTTAGTGGTTAGATATAAAGGTATTGCATCTTTCTCACATGGGCCTCTACGTGAGTTCAGTACTCCTGTGGGCACTATACAAAATGCTGCTACAATTCCAACTTCAAATCCAAATTCTTGGCTGATGGATGAGTCTTGGCATGAGCGCAGTACTCCGGCTGAGACTTCCGCAATATAACTTTAAATTCGGATTGTATGCACCTACAGATCAGGACTGTTGGTGGCTTAGCCGAGGTACTGGCCTCAGTGTGTCCTGCTAAAACCGGTGCCTCGAGCCAACACCCACCCAGAGTATAACTGGAAATTCTAGAGGAGGATTATTACATGGACGATATCTTCTTGATGACACATCTGGAAAATATAGTCCTAGGGAAAAGAAAAAAACAATCTAGTAAGTTGCTATGGCAAATATTTTGTTATGTCTGAGATCACATTTTATAAAATTTTATATGACATATATTTGTTATGTTTGAGTTCATGTCTTAAAATTTTATAGTATTCCATGATGTTAAAACACTTATAGAACTTTATATGGCATATTATGTCTATTTTAGGTTTTAGAATTTTATAGTATTTTAATATATTAGAAATGAGCTTAGGGTTTATAATTTTGTAGTATTTTATGTGTTAGGTTAAAACCAAGCAAGATTAACATAATAATGAGCAAGAAATAAATATTATCACGAGCAACCACATATAGACACACAATATACCCTCGAAACCCCATGCAGGGAAAACTAGCACCAATGAAGATCTTCATTACATGGCCAAAACCGGCCATCCGGGCCAAGCGACCTACTCACCGCTCACCTCCAGGCCTCTATACAATGGAGCCTCTTTTATGTGTTAGGTTAAAACCAAGCAACATTAACATAATAATGAGTGAGAAATAAACATTATCACAAGCAACCACATATAGACACACAACATACCGTGGAAACCCCATGCAGGGAAAACCAACACCAATCAATACTTGGCCAAAACTGGCCATCCGGGCCAAGTGAGATAGTCAACGCTCACCTTCAGGCCTCTATACAATGGATCCTCCTCAAGCCTTATAAAGGCTTAATCACATGCAATACCATTGGACAATACCATGGGCTACAACAAACCATGTGCCCAAACCATGTGCAAGACCTAAAACACCTTTGACTTAATACTGAGTCAAGGTTAACCCTAACGATCCCCCTTTTAAACTTGACTTGGAGTAATCACCAACTCCCCTCAAATAATTACGAAGGAATCTTACATACACCCCCTATCACCTAGGTCTATCTCTCGACTTTACCAGTGAGTTACGAGAGGTATGCATGCCTTACCAGGACTTACAACCATATGCCCATTTACATGCAAACCACTCCATTACCTTTTTTTTTCATGTGCTTTCATAGTGACTACACCATCACTATCCATTGCATCATCCTCTCTCTTTCCATGTTGGCTTCCTTGCTTGTCTTTTTCCATGCTCCCTTTGTACCTATATCAAAACTCTGTCATTGATGTCCATATAAAGAAAAGTCCATCTACTCGATTACATGGGTCATTCGCTGCTGTAACCTCTAGTTCTCTAGGAATTCTCTTCACATACATGGCTCATCAATCTTGGTCCCAAAACCGAGATTAAACCATTTCAAATTTCTCCCGCAATCGAAGACTCAACCTCTCTGATCCACATCAAGCTAGGCTATGAGTATACCTACCACCTGTAATATCCCTCTTAAATGCCCTAAGTATTTTGTGATGGTTAATGTTATTGTACTTGTTTTGCTAGTGAGGAGCTCAAGGCCAAGGCCCCACCAGTAAAACCTCACTAAGTAGGTGATTAATTCCCAAGTATAGAGAGGAGGCAAACCAAGGAAACGTATTGCACCACATAAAACGACTCGAAAACCAATTCACTAAGGAAGGCTAATCAATGAGGAAAACCTCGAGCTCGAGTAAAGGTAACTGGCTATCACTGAGTGTTGACTGAGTACCAGCCACCATCCTCATCGACAACCTTGAGCCACTTAGGAGACACTAGTCGTTTCCTCACACGCTTAATTTGGTAATTTACATATTGCGGGCTTGCGGTCCTAGGGATTGAACATGAACAACTTTTTGCATAAAACACACTTCAATTACCCAAAGGTAACTGCAAAATGTAAAATACAAGTAGACCTCAATGAGGTTTTATGAGGAATAGAAGCCTTCGCCTTAGTGAGGTTACTTCCACCTCATCTTTAATCAAGGGCATTAAGAAGACATATAAACTATAAACTATAAAACATTATATATGCATAATAACAAGAATATATACATTTATATGCAAGAAAAGAATTCCCTATATTGAAAGCATCTTAGCGAAATAAACTTGAGTAGTGGAGCTTGTTATGCACACTATATAATAATGAAACATTATATAGTAGAATGGAATTTTATGCATATATACATATAGTGGAATTTGTATATTTGAGATAATTATACAAATATATATATATATATATATATATATATATATATAAAGCATAGTGTTTACAAAACATAAATACTTATATTAATTTAATTTCCTTGAGTAATTGGCATAGAATGACTATTTGGCATAGAATGGCTATTTCCTTGAATCAAGCAAGTGTTACTAAATAATTACTGTTGAAAGACATGAATTAGGGAAGCGTTACCTATTTTAATAATTACTATGGTAATGGATTTCACGGCGGAAATGAAAAATGGTTTTAGAGAACCAGTGATTACACCAATGGAAGCAAGAATTTCGGCATTCTACAATTTCTAGCATTTCAGTAGCAACGTTAATTGCTCTTCTCAGCCATATGAGAGGAGATTCGGTTTCTTCTTTGCCATATGAGAGTCAAATTAGTTGTGTTGCGCTTGCATGGGCATTAAATTCACTCTCAACATTTTTGGCATCCTGGTATTTCTGCCGCTGTAATTTTTGGTGGAAGTAAGTCGAAGGGCAGGGATTTATTTTAATAGATGACTGTTATATAGGGACGGGGGGAGGAGAAAAGGGGGACTTGCCCTTGGGAAAAAGAGGAATGGGGTGCGATCTCCGCTTGGAAGGAGGTCTTTCTTTGATGCTCACGGCTTCATATGGTCATTCTATTTTTCGTGTGATTGGGAGTTGAGGTCTATATTTTGATGTTCACCGACTCATAAGGTCATTCTATTTTTCCCACGATGTTAAATGGGACAGATTTCCTTAATGCTCACGGCCTCATATGGTCGATCCATTTTCCAACGACTGGGAGTTGAGGTCAGTATTTTGGTGCTCACGGATTCATAAAGTCGTTCTTTTCTTTTCCACAATGGTAAACTGGTGGTGTTTCCTTAATGCTCATGGCCTCATATGGTCGATCCATTTTCCTACGACTCGGAGTTGAGTTTGGTGCTCACAGCTTCATAAAGTTATTCTATTTTTACTGCGATGAAAAATTGGAGAGATTCCTAAGGTCATTCTATTTTCCTACGATGGGGATGTGAGGTATGTCTTTTGATCCCCACAGCCTCATAATGAATTGATATCTTGTTAAACGAATAGATAGTTTGCTGAAAGCTAAACTTTGTAAGCTTCTTCATTAAGTCAATTCTCAAAAATCGAAATGGGTGAATGTGACCTAAACACCATTTTCTCCCCCTCCCTGTATTCATGTGTTTCAAGAGTTAAGGACTGTGTTGCGATTAGTTGGCTTGGTGCTTAGATTGGTTCAAGCCTAGTATTTCTTTTTCCTAGGTAATCTTTGATATGTAACACAACTAAGGTTTATGGTCTTTATAGGCATTATGTTAAAGTCCTAAAATACTAGTTTATGCATCTGTTAATTAAAATAGGTGGAACAAACATACCATGCATTTGTTTTGATAGAGTTCTGGTATTATTTGGTATGCCTACGTCTTTTCCAAGGATCGAGAATAATTTGCTACACTGGCGTTTTGATTTTAGATCTAGTGTTTTGTTTGTGTCCGAATGCTACAGTGTTTCCATACTATACGAGATATATGTTGAAAGGCTGCAGTATTGGAACTGCATATTTGTAACCTTGTTTGAATACTTAATAAATAAAAAAATCCACACGGTTTGGTCTGGACTATCTTTGGTGGATGTAACCCCAAGGTTGGGGTGAACCACGTGAAATTGGTTGTCTCATTGTATTACTATGTTGTGTTGGTTTATTTCTTTTGTTTAGATGCTGATGATGTTATGAATGCTGTATAAATGTTTTAATTGGTGAAAATATTACTAAAATGTTGTTTTGCAGACTTCTTGAATGCTTTATAGCTTTAAGGTATAAGGGGTATTTTACATATGGTATCAGAGCCACCTACAACAGTGGACCCTTAAGAATGGGCTAACATAATACTTTTGCAGGATTACATTCGAAAGAAATTGCGGCAGTTTGTACCCTTTCCTGATTTCGTCTTTTGCAGAACAGTTCACAGAAGGGGGTAGGGAATTGACAGTGGAGGTTGGAGCGAGTTCTCTAGGTCTGCTACTACGATTTTGGGATCAGGCGATTCCATTTAGGTTTCTATTTGATTGCAGAATGCTATACAATTTTGTAAGTAATCGCATATCATGCCTATGTTTTATTTGGGGTCTACGGTCTATTAACCATTGAAGGGATAGGTTTGATGGCGTCCTCTCTGCCTACTTATTTCAAGCTGCTTGTTTACCTGTATCTATTTAATTATCAATTTAATGGTATCTTCTGCGTTCGTTAAAGTCCAGGATGCCTTTGTTCAAATTGCTTAATTTTTGTTGTGTCTGCTTGATAATTTATGAAATAAAGGAGGAATGGCGCGTATTTCATGCAATTTCTCTCTTGTCTGTGTGATTACTTATCGCTTAGTGTTCTCTTGAGAAGACAATGCTCTTAATAATTAAGGTGGGACGACACCGTAAGGAGATTAAATGTACAACAAAGGATTCTTCAATCTTGTAAGTGCCATAGAACATCAATGAATAGTTTCTTCTACCAGTTATCTTATTTCTAGGCTTACAGATTTTCAAGAACACCATTTTATGATAGTCATTTGTGAAATCGTTGTGTTTGTGAATTGGAATCTGCAATCTTATTTATTTTGTACAAAGCTTTTCTGGTTTAGTGTCGATTGGTTTAGAAATCAGACGGGTCATGATGATAGCATGTTTACTTGATAAAAATGTGTTATGCAGTACATGGTGATAATATGGTTGAAATCATTTTACCCACCAAAATAGGGATGGAAGCAACTAGAACATATAAATGAATACCTCAAAAAGGGCTGGACAAAAGAACTGAAGAGAGAAAAGGAGACGAGAGTTACTAATGAATGAATGAAAAAAAAAACAAAATAAAGTTGCTTAAAGAAAACAGTAAGATTCTAAAAGAGAATAAAAACCTCAATGATATGGGGGCTTCAATGAAGAATAAAACACAGAAAAGACGTAACAGCGATGTTAAATGTAACTGGCTTTTAAACCATCTGGTATTTATCTTTAACTCCATCGTAGCTTGTAAATAACTCAGAATTATAGACAGAAATGCTAATGAGAACTTTAGACTAAAAAGCACAATCTCGCCTGCGTGAAATAGAAAGTAGAAGATGACAGACATTCTAGCAATCACAGCAAGTTGCCTATAACAGAATTCAAACTACATAAATAAATCAGTGTATTTGATAGTACCTATATATAAACACTGCATTATGTACAAGATGCTCCAAGATCTTAATCAACAAATGTGCAACATTTGAGTGATCAGTGCTGGTCAAGAATATGAAAACCTCATAATTCAAGAGTTGTTAATATGTTTCCAAATTAAATAATAGCTCAATCATGAGCTAGTTCCTTCGAGACATTCAAACTATCAACAACATCCGCGAGTATTTGTATCATTTTCCTGATTTTGCTTGAAAATATTTTTCCTTGCTGCTGTTGCACTATCTTGCAATAGGCTTGGAGTATCTAAAATCTGTAGAAACAGTGGGTAAGTTAGAATATATATTAGAATCTTCTTTGCATTGATCAATTTTTGGTGGTAGGCCATTATCTATGTTTGATATTTGTTTGTATTAGAATTATCAGCCTTGATTGATTTTGTGGTAGATCTATTACCTGTGTTCTGATAGTTCTTATAGATCTGAGGTATGCTAAATCCTTTGTCTCTCGGTTGATTTTTTGTAAATCCCTTATCTGTGGTTTTGATCTTAGTTTCGATCTGTAAAAAAGGTATGCATCTTTTATTTTAATTATGTCGCGGATCTAAATTCTAACTAGTATCGATTTTGTTCCCAACCGATGTTTTACCTTCATGCATGTGATGTAAATAGTATCGAATTTGATCCAAAATTGCCACTAGTTTAATTACGAGCCCATGTTATGTTTTGTAGAATTTAAGTGATGCTGGTAGTTGATCTAAATATTGATTGATGGAGGTTAAATATGTACAAATCGGAACACTGATTATATTGGTTGTGTATCCTAGTTGGCATATAACGTTTTAGGAGAAAATGAGATCTGTAAAATTATAGTGCGTTGGGGATCTATAATGTGTGGTTGTGCATTTTTTTTTTTAACCCCATGTTTTCAATTATAGCAATGCCTCCGATTCTTATGTTACAAGTGGGTGTGAATGTATGCATAAGTAGTTCTCTATGCGATTTGATGTTATCAATAAACCACGGTTGTGTTTTTACCATGAATAAACGCTTGAGTGTGAGTTCGACTTCAATCCAGTATTTCATATTTACACCTTGGGATTTTGTATTTATTTCTCTTAATTTGCAAATGTGGAAGAAATCCTAGGGGTGCATTTTATTTCTTTTTAGGAGCTAACCCTTGTCTCGGTTGACCAATGCACAAACTGCATATAAAGCATTTACCAAGTATAGTCCTGCATATGCATTGCCTATAATGAAGTCGTAAGCACCTTCTGAAAGGGTAGGGTTTGAATACAAAGATCCGGTGTTGCAATGTACCAGGAAGAGATTTCATATAAGAATTTTTACAAGCTTAAGTGCATGGATGGAAAAATATCAGTTAAATATTCCATCATACATTTTAGTCGGTAAAACGATGCTACTAAATATTTTGGGAATTATTGTTTAAATACTCGATAAGTTAGTAGGAACTTGTACCTTATATGGAAGTTTGATGAAAGGCTCAATGGTGTCGATATTATGGTATTAGTATGCAAGTTAATGGTAGTAACTAATGTTAGATGGAAGGGGTTATATGTTGATTTAAAGTTGTAGCAGTGTTAGTATGCAAATATTTATTCATTCAAGAATCAATACTATATGTTTAAACATTGCAAGGAGTATTATTTGAATAATATAGCCTCTTTTATGAAAATTGATTTTGTTGATATGAGTGCTTTAGGACTTCAGTATCGCTCCCTAAATTGCTCATAGTTGAAGGTGGTTTGAACATCTGAACGCGCCAACCATTATGATGGCATGGAAGGAAATGTCCAATAGCATTTCCAGACACCAGCTTCATCGAGACAGCTCTGCTAATCGAGTTTTCTTAGAAGTGGTGATATCTACTTTATCTCAGGTTTTGTTTTGGGTGGTTTTGAATAATTATTAGCAGTTCATTAAGGATGCCCATCCCTGTGATTGATTTATGTTGATTATGAATATTGTAGAAGAGACAGTTTAACTAAAAGTATTTGTTTAATTGGTCTTTTCGATTGGGATTTCCTGACCTTATTGTGGCGAGGCGTATTGCAAGCAATTTAATTTGCTTAGAATTGTTAACAGGATTGGACGTTGGTCTTGCGGCATTGACAAGCACTTTAAAAAAGTTTAGATGTACTATATATAAAATGGCAACAGTGAGTGAATTTTTCTGTTGTAATAAATTGAAGTTAATGAGTGGTTGCATTGTCAAAATTATCAAGTTTTATGTGTTTTCTTGCAAGTGGTGTCGGTATAAGAAATTGAAAATATTTTGTGGCTTCTTGTAAATGCCTTCTTGTCAATTTTGGTGATAAAAGGATCTTATCGGATGAATGAAGTAAGGCATGACTTATGCAAAAATTTTGATGTTCTTTGAATTAATAGAATGATAAACTAACACCTAGAGAGTGCTTGCAGGCATGGGAAATTATGGCCACGAGAAAAGGCTAAAGCTCCAGAACTATGATGAGTTAAATATCATGTGTATAAAGTTTTCACCACGAGGAGTGGTGATGGAGGTAGTGGTTAAAATCTACCTTGTTTCCCCCCGGGCCAACGAGGGACCATTATGCATTCTGGGGAAGCCCAGATGTAAGACATTTGGTTAAGACTCGTTCCGCACACATTAGAGGACTGTCACATGAGTTGGGGGACTCTGTGAAGAGAATAACCTCTAGGCGCTATGGAGGTGTGCGAGAACGGAGTGCCTTAGCTTGGTGAAGCACCCTGAAGAGCACAAAAAGGAGAGGTCAGCTGAGAGCCTCGATTCATACATGCCTTTATGTGAACGTCACATACCTTTTTATATATAACTAGAGGTCAGCTGAGAGCCTCGATTCATAGATGCCTTCTGTTGAAGTCCGTCCTCTCAACCATTTTGCTTCACAAGGAAGCCAGTTAGTTTTACTGAAACAACGGTTCTACTTTTGTTAATCTTGCAAAGCCAAATCTTCCACTTTGACCTCAGATATCCCTAGTCTCTTTCTAGGTGATTCTGTACTGTTTCAAAAGTTTTGGGTTCCCTCGAATAACAAGCACAACGATTATACGAACATGGGTTCTTCTATTGAACCCACAAACAATGAAGAGGGAGCAAACCCTGTTGCTGATGGCGGTTGTTGGAGGACAGTCACTAAAGAAGCTGCTGAACAATAAGATCACCCAACAGTTGTCCGAGATAATAAAGAGAAAATTATGCGAGGAGGAAAAAAAAATACATCGGAGTATATCCTGGTGGTGACAATTGGATTGCCCGAGTTTCTAATGGAACGGATGATGACGGAAAGAAAAAGCGGGTGTATCTTGGAACATTTCAGACAGCAAAAGGGGCTGCAATTGCATTCGACACAACCGTCTTACACTTCAGGGCAGAGGAACCCCTTCATCGTTTGAATTTTTCCCAGTATGCTTCTGCCATCCAAGGCATACTAAAAGGCCGCTCTGACTAGAATATAAACTCTGTAGGAAGGATGGTGGCAGATTACTTTGTAGATGCCAAGGATCAAGAATTAGAAGTATGAGCACTAACACCACATGCTAGCTCTGGTGCTAATTCAGGTAATGTTAACATGAGTCTGGAGCATAAGGGTAAGGGATTAGAAGATTCCATGGCAATTTGTCTACAGCCGGAGGATGAGGGAATGGAAGCATGGGCCACAATCCTAGCTTCCATATCTGGTGCTCCTTCAACTCCAACGAGCTTCATCTCAGGAGTGATAACGCAGCGCAGAGGGAATAGTGATAATGAGGGAGAGGGAGCTTCTGACACTGCAACGAGGAGAGGTGGGAATGGCTCAACTCAAAGGGTGTTGCAGCCAAGAACAACAGGTATCAAAATTTTCCATTCTAATTACAATTATGGATAAATTATGATAGGGATAATGAGGATCGCGAGCATGAAGATCGTATGGATCCAAATGTTACAGGAGGAAGAGTGC
Source organism: Pseudotsuga menziesii (assembly GCA_001517045.1). Lineage (NCBI taxonomy): Eukaryota > Viridiplantae > Streptophyta > Pinopsida > Pinales > Pinaceae > Pseudotsuga > Pseudotsuga menziesii. The sequence continues at coordinate 19,534 of LPNX010838012.1, forward strand.
AAGGCAGAGAGAACACCGATAATTATCTGCCAAACAATGCGAACGACATAACCCGAAGGTTCTCGCCAAGAATAGCCGGTATGATAATTTACCATTTCTATAATTAGGTCAAGTAGGATAGCTATCCTACCAACAGATATAACATTTTTCCATTCCTATAATTATGTCAAGGAGGATAGTTGTAATAAGGATGGTGATAATGGGTCCAAATTCGCAGCGATCAAGTGGCGCTGAGGGAATAGTATTAACGAGGGAGGTTCTAATATGGCAGCTGCGCTGGTGGTAAAGAAGATATGCATTGAAATGCAACCAATGATGTAGGTCCCAGTACTACTGGTACAATATCCATTTCCAGTTCCTTCTTGATGAAACAAACTGCAGGAACTCAAAATCCAGAGTCTCTATTGCAGTTAGCTGCAAGAATTCCAAATCCAAATTCTGTGGATTTCAAGATGGAGTTAGACAAAACTACAAGTCCAAATTCCTTGGATGTCAAGATGGAGGTTGAGGAAACTTCAAATCCAAATTCTTTAAATGTTGAGACAGAGGTAGAGAATGATGATGATATCACTGGTGAGTGTACTGTTCAAACCCGTGCCCAGGGCTAACACTAACCCAAAGTATATCTTCAAATATTAGCATGGGCCATGGGAAGCATACAGTGGCTTGGAAATCTAAGACATTAGTAATACATAAAGGTATTTGTTTTATTTTTAAAACAGGTATGTGTTTTATTTTGAAAACAACTATAGTTCAGTTGTTTCATTGAATGCATATCTTATTTTATTTAACATAATTTGATCTTTCCTTTGTCATATAGTTGTATTACATTAAGTTTCAGAAGCATTGGTTGTTTTAATAGATCTGATTGATGTCACATTATTGACAGTGTTTGTCTGTTAACATTACAAATTACAATGGTCTCAGTGAATATATATGAGAAGCTGAATCATTTGGATGGAATAATATTACCTTTCATTTTACTCCATTATATTGTTGTATGGATATTATAGGATACTCAGAAATGCAGGTTGTTTGAGTGGTTGGATAAAAGATTATGTTATTTGTTGTATGGATATTATAAGAGACTAGGAAATACATGTTGTTTGAGTGGTTTACATGACAATTATGACATGGACAACGATAGTTATGAGCATATTCAACATTGGGGATCAAGGAGTTATATGTCAGCATTTGCAGAAAAAGGTATTGCATAATTCTTGCATGGGCATATACTTGAGTTTAGTACTTTAGCGGGCACTATACATGGTGATTATCACATGAACAATGATAATAAGTAGATTCAAAATTGGCAATTGAGAAGTTATAAGTTAGCGGCTAGATATAAAGGTATTGCATCTTTTTCACATGGGCCTCTACGTGAGTTCAGTACTCCTATCGGCAAATGCTGCTACAATTCCAACTTCAAATCCAAATTCATGGCTTATGGATGAGTCCTGGCATGAGCGCATTACTTCGGCTAAGAATTCTGCATTACCAACTTTAAATCTGGATTCTATGCACCTAAAGATCAGGAGTGTTGGTGGCTTATCCAAGGTACTGGCCTCAGTGTGTCGTGCTAAAACCGGTGCCACGAGCCAACACCCACCCAGAGTATAACTGGAAAGTCTAGAGGAGGATTATTACGTGGACGATATCTTCTTGATGACACATGTGGAAAATATAGTCCCAGGGCAAGGCAACCATCTCTAGGACAAAAACAATCTAGTAAGTTGCTATTTTTTTTTTTTTTTACGGTAGGTTGGCAAATATTTTGTTATGTCCGAGATCACGTTTTATAAAATTTTATATGACATATATTTGTTATGTTTGAGTTCATGTCTTAGAATTTTATAGTATTCCATGATGTTAAAGCACTTATAGAACTTTATATGGCATATCATGTCTCAGACTAGATTTTAAAATTTTATATGGCATCTTTTTGTTATGTCTGAGTTTAAGTTTTAGAATTTTATAGTAATTTATGATGTTAGGAAACTTATGGGCATAGTTTGGTTATGTCTATTTTAGGTTTTAGAATTTTAGAGTATTTTAATATATTAGAAATGAGCTTAGGGTTTATAATTTTGTAGTATTTTATGTGTTAGGTTAAAACCAAGCAACATTAACATAATAATGAGTGAGAAATAAACATTATCACAAGCAACCACATATAGACACACAATATACCCTGGAAACCCCATGCAGGGAAAACTAGCACCAATGAGGATCTTCATTACATGGCCAAAACCGACCATCCAGACCAAGCGACCTAGTCACCGCTCACCTCCACGCCTCTATACAATGGAGCCTGTTTTATGTGTTAGGTTAAAACCAAGCAACATTAACATAATAATGAGTGAGAAATAAACATTATCACAAGCAACCACATATAGACACACAATATACCCTGGAAACCCCATGGAGGGAAAACCAACACCAATGAAGATCTTCAATACTCGGCCAAAACTGGCCATCCCGGCCAAGCGAGCTAGTCAACACTCACCTCTAGGCCTCTATACAATGGAACCTCTTCAAGCCTTATAAAGGCTTAATCACATGAAATACTATTGGACAATACCATGGGCTACAACAAACCATGTGCCTAAACCATGTGCAAGACCTAAAACACGTTTGAATTAATCCTGAGTCTAGGTTAACCCTAACAATCACCCTTTTAAACTTGACTTGGACTAATCACCAACTCCCCTCAAATATTTACCAAGGAATCTTAAATACACCCCCCTATCACCCAGGTCTATCTCTTGACTTTACCGGTGAGTTACCAGAGGTATGCATGCCTTACGAGGACTTACAGCCATATGCCCATTTACATGCAAACCGCTCCATTACCTTTTTTTTTCATGTGCTTTCATGGTGATTACACCACCACCATCCATTGCTTCATCTTCTCTCTTTCCATGCTGGCTTCCTTGCTTGTCTTTTGCCATGCTCCCTTTGTACCTACATCCAAAATCTGTCATTGATCTCCATATAAAGAAAAGTCCATCTACCAGATTACATGGGTCATCCGCTGCTGTAACCTCTAATTCTATAGGAATTCTCTTGACATACATGGCTCATCAATCTTGCTCCAAAAACCGATATTAAACCATCTCACATTTCTCCCGCAATCGAAGACTCAACCTCTCCGATCCACATCAAGATAGGCTATGAGTACACCTACCACCCTTGTACCTACCTAGTGGTTCATTCCACACTTGATTCAACATCCCTTCTTTGTGCATAAGATGGATACCTTATGATTTTAGCATCCAGAGAAATCCAAACTTGCCTACGGGTAAGTTTAACATGGACCCAAAAATTACTGCTAGGGTGTCGGTAACCCCTGAACATGCACCCAAAAATTTGATTCAACATAGAAACACCAACGAGCATAACCAAGCCAAACCATGGCTTTGATACCAGTTGTTAGGTTAAAACCGAGCAACATTAACATAATAATGAGCGAGGAATAAGCATTATCACAAGCAACCACATATAGACACACACTATACCTTCAAAACCCCATGCGGGGAAAACCAACACCAATCAAGATCTTTATTACGTGGGAAAAACCAGCCATCCGGGCCAAGCAAGCTAGTCACCGCTCACCTCCAGGCCCTTATACAATGGAGCCTCCTCAAGACTTATAAAGGCTTAATCACATGCAATACGATTGGACAATACAATGGGCTAGAACAAACCATGTGCAAGACCTAAACCACCTTTGACTTAATCCCAAGTCAAGGTTAACCCTAACATTATGATATTAGAAAACTTGGTTGGACATAATAGTTAAGAATATGTGTTATTTTTAAAGTGATTTTAGGTTCAAATTAGAAGGGATAGAGTATATATATTGCTGTAAAATTGTGCATGTGTAGAGGTGGGTCCCTTGTCCTACAAACAAGTGGCCTTATACACATGCGCATAGTTATAGTCTAGGAAGAGTGGATACTTTGTCTCATTTGCCCCACTTACCAGTGTTCTTCTTTGTCTTTCCATATCCCTTCTTTACTTGTGTTGGGGACTGGTTGTTGGTTTTTCTTGCTGTGTTCTGTGGGCCAAGGTTTCCCTTTCCTTGCTTCTGTGGTGGATTCGCAAGTCCAAAGTCTCGCTTGTTCTTTTGTCAAAATTTCTCCTCGATTTTGACAGCATACCGATAGGCAGATCCAAGTGAAGATATGTCAAGGAAGTCCATCTCAGTTCGGATGTACTGATGTAGACCACTACGATATTTCAGAATCAGGTGCCACTCTAAGTCTTTGATACTCAACTTTGTACGCATGGTATGAAAGTTATTGGTGTAGTGTGACACCATCTGGTCCCTTTCTTGACATAGAATGGTTCATTTTCTGTACTGGTCATCATAGTTTTCCACAGGGTAATACTGTTTCCTGACGGCATCTATGAAAGAGGCCCAAGTGGGATTTGTTTCAAACATTCCAGACTCGTCTGATGAGTTTTGCTCACAATAAGTACCCCACCAATTTTGGACATGGGGGACTACCTCAAGGAGTGCAAAGGTGATCTTTTCTCTGTCGAAAAAATTGTGGACAGAGAAATACCCTTCTAGAACAGTCAACGAGTTATATAGGGCATCTGCATCAATTTTTCCTTCAAATAAAGGAATATCAAAGTTAACTTGTACCTTGAAGGGACTTGCATCCCTGAATGGACTGCTCATTGAAGATGTACTTGCCATTGCCAGCATTCACTGAAGGATTTGAGCAAAACTATCCATCATCTCATTTCTATGTAGCTTGAGGAATTCCTAGAGCAGCGGCTTGATAGGATGTCCTACTCCATCCTCTCTTTTTTCTTCCACCATGGAATTTCGTTTGGGACGGCGAGAATGATCAAGTGAAACTAGTTCGAGACCAAAATCTCGATACTCGGACCTCATCGGAGACATGCGCCGAGAAACAATCAAAGAGCATATTTCTATGATACCACTTATCCAGATTTATGCGTGAATGAAATGAAAGAACATATACAAAATCATAATCACAGACATTTTTCAAAGATAAAAAAGATACAGTAAACCCATATTCTATTAAATGGAGAAAATAGAACAGACTATAATACAATTGCTAGAATGGTGGTAGCTATCTCTGAGAAGAGATGTGTCTACTACGCTCATCCATGTCAATATCAATACAAAATGAGGCCAAAGAGACCTATTTATAATAATAATGAGTGTGAGAACCCCAAAATTCCAAAATGTAACCCTAGAAGATGAACCATCATAAAGTTTGCGGCCCCAAGGTGGTAAGTTGAATAGTTAATTTCCTGGGGTCAAAACTTTTGCATAAGATCTCCGATTTGGGAGTTCGGTAGCTCGTTGCAAATTTCTATCTAATACCTACAGCTTTTGGTTAGACAAATGCATACCGATGGCAATCATTTGGCCCTTGAATCACCAAAAAATGTCGTTTAGGGCCTCAAAACGACCCTGAAAGTTTGGGACCCAAAAAACTGTATAAAAATAACTAGAAAACTGCCATAAAGGACAATTTTTTTGAGCCAGTGGAATAGGTGGATGGCCATCGATATCCATATAGATAACTATCGAAAACATGTCGAATTTGTTTGACATGTTCTTCCCATGATCGACTAAAAATCATTATATTGTCGAGATAGACAATGACACACTTACGGATGAAAGGTCGCAGAAGGTCAGCCATATATCTCATTAAGGTTGCAGGTGCATTAGTTGAGACAAAAGGCATGAACAACCATTCAAACAATCCTTCCTTGGTTTTGAAAGTTCTTTTCCTTACACGAGTAGACTCGATTGGAATCTAGTGGCAACCCAACTTGAGGTTGAGTTTAGTAATGAACTTAGCACCTTTCAAATTATCGATGATTTCATCAATCCATGGAAGAGGGTATGTCTTCTTCACTGAAATTTTGTTGAGAGCTCAATAGTTGATGCAGATGTTCCAAGTCCCGTATTTATTTGGAACTAAGACGAATGGAATTCCACAAGGAGAGGAGTTAGTGCAGATATGACCCTTGTCGATCAAATCCTATATTTT
>LPNX010838017.1:365-19350 GCA_001517045.1 Pseudotsuga menziesii
TTCCTTTTCTAGACTGCTGTCGCTTCTCCGACGGTAATATGTGTCGCGTTTTTGACGCCTTTTATAGACTGATGTCGCTTCTCCGACGGTAATATGTGTCGTGTTTCCGACGTTTAGTTTACTATACGTCGCTTATCCGACGGTTTCTTCTGTCTCTTTTTCGACGCCTTTTCTAGATAGCCGTCGCTTCTCCGACAGTAATATGTGTCACGTTTCCGACATTTAGTTTAGTATACGTCTCTTATCTGACGGTTGTCGGTGTCGCATATCCGATGCCTTTAGTTGATATTCGTCGCTTAAGAGACAGTTATGAAGGCTATTTTCTAAAAAAAAAATTACTACCATCGAAAATATTCTGTCGCTTAAGTGACACTTTACATTTAAGCGACGGTTACATAGGTGTCGCTTAACCGACGGTTATTTAAGTGTCGGCTAACCGACGACAAGTTTCCGACGCTTAAAAAAAAATCAAAGTGTCGTACATGCGACAGGAAAGTGTCGAAAATACAACATGACGGCCGTCGGATTTTTGGTCGAAATGTAGTAGTGATTAATATAAAATTAAGTTACAAGGCATCTTTGAGTTACAGCCTATAAGAGTTTCCTGTAGATCTAACAAATTGGTGTCATTGCCGGGGATAGGAGATTGAAGCTCAGCTTCGCTGGGAGAAGACATAACCTCCACCTTTGATGATAGACAAAGACTAGGCACATTTTTTATTATAACCATCTATCTTGCAACTCCATTGCTTAGAAATATGTTGGAAACTCCATTGGTACGAAATGAACAAGATCTTAGAAAAGAGGTATGCATTTTGTGATTTCTCAAATATTTCTGGTTACCCTAATCCAGTGCCTAGTAGAGATGAATGGGAAAATAGTCTTCCCAAATTTCAAGGAGAAGAGTGGGAAGTGCCAGCTGAACACTTGCTGGATTTTCATGACTTTATTCATCGGTTGCAAGTTGTGCATGAGGATGTTCAGATCAAGATATTTTGGTATTCTTTAGAGGGGATTTCTTGTTATTGGTACCGGTCCCTTCCTATTGCCAGTATCAGCTCTTTGGAATATTTTCATGTTTCCTTTCATTTTTTTTCCATGGAAGATTTTTAGCTAATCTTTTATATTCTGAATGCTGTCATGAATTCAATTTATTGAATAAATAACTAAACATTCATGAAGAGTATGCTGCAATAGGGGACACCTTTTATTGTGACCAAGATATTAATGAACTTTATGATGATAACCATAGTACATATGCTTTTGACATTGTATCAAATGAATCTACTGACTTAGGTTGTCATGAATATGAGATTGTCCCCTTTGACAACCCCAAAGATAATGAACATATTTTATATCAGCATGTGACAGATTTGAATATACAACAGATAGTAAGGGCATCCCTCAATTTTATGATTTCCAAACAAAGGAAGAGTGCAATAGATATGAGGAGGAAGATGATGATCTGAAAAGTCCAGATCAGTAGTTCATCACGCATTCTTCTTAGTCAAAGGTTGAGCAATCTACAGTTAACATGGAGATCACTAAAAGCATCCAACAATAGCATTTCATTCAGTTGGAAGAGCAGCATGGAGAGGTATTTCTTTGTGACATTTACGACCCTATTGCTGATTATTTGGAATCTATAAGCAACATAAATATCAAAATATTTTTGTCAGATGATAGATGGTTCTGTCACCCTTTCAAGCTACATTGTTGCATGCTATGGTTTCATTTATTTTTTGGGTCAAGATCAAGGATAATTTCAGCAGATCAGTTTCTGACATGGCTTCATTGGAAGCATGATGTCACTTGATAAGAAGCCTCTACTGATTAGAATTAGGAGTAGGAAAGAGAATAAGGTCTTTATATGAGCAAGTAGAATTTTCCAGTTATTGGTTATAAGCAGGACAAGCTACAGACATGCTACAGGTTTGTAGGGGATCAATTTTAAAGGAAGCTCTTGAAAGGTGTTTAGAAGAAGATTGTACTACTGACTCCATGCTCAATGGAACACTAGAGTAGGTTCTGTATTTTTTGTCCAGGAAAGGCATCAGATATGTGGTTCTTGGAACCTCACAAGGAGGATTCCATCCCTGAGTAGGAGCCAGATGTTATCTCCTCAAATAAAATAGTCAAGTTTGTTTATTTTAGGTGATAGGAAGTCATTGAAAAATAAATTTCCAAATTTATTTTGGCTCGTTTTTTAGAGCTTTAGGTATGTAATAAAATTTGAAAAACATTTGATTTGGTTTTTCCTTCAAAAAAGTCAAAACTCAGGTTTTGGTGGCTTAGGAAGACATTTCAACTGTTCATTAGCCATTGAAAGAAGAGCTTTTGGCAGCAAAAGCGCAAAATTTGAAGCTATTTTAGCCACTGAAAGCGCAGAAGCTTGGAAATGGTGAGCATGTCTTGGGAAAACTCAATTTTCTCAGCCACGAAGAGGTCGTTTTACATGCTAAAATAGTCGATTGACAACTCTAAATCCTCAAATTTCCAATGGTAATTTCATATTTGCATTTAGCACTCAGGAAGGCAATCAAAATTCCCCCGCAAGATGAGGCAGTGTTTTCAAGAATGTGGCGCTTTTACTATGTTGAGTCATAATTTTCAAATGATGCTCCTAGGCGACTGGAGGATCATTTTGAGAAAAGGTCATAAATTTTTGTGCATGGCATTTCAAAGAAAAATAACCTCTCTCATTTTTCCTACAAGTATCACATATTGGGAGAATCCAATCCATCTCTGAGCCCTATATTTCAGATCTCAGAATTCCCCTATTTGAAACATGTTTTTGAAATACAGATTTTGGGAAAATGAAAATGAATAGCAAATAACTAAGAGATTTTTTTCTCATAAAAAACAAAAAAACAATAAAATCTCTTATTTTTCCTACAGGTGTCACAGAATGGGAGGATTGAATCCATCTCCGAACCCTAATTTTCGGATCTCAGAATTTCCCTGTTTGACACATGTTTTTGAAATACAAATGTCAGGAAAATGAAAATGGATATCAAAGAATGGAGAGAGGTTTTTTCTCATAAAATACCAATATACAAAAAAATCTCTCAGTTTTCCAAAATAGGTTTTTATTTGAGAGATATAGGCCAATATTGGAGCAGCATATTTCCAGAAATTTTTGCATTTTCCAGCCACCTCACAAATTCAGATTTGAGATAGGAAAAGAGGTTATCAGATCCATCTTTTGAGGATATTGAAATTGATTTGTAAAGATTATTTAAGCTCATTGAAGAATAATTGTAAGGGGTTCAACTTTTGAAGACTTTTTCATATTTTGTAAGCTCAAGCTTCTCATTTTTCAAATCAGTAATACAAGCTTCTTTTGCCATTACTTGTTCAGATCTTCATCTTCTTGTCTATTCTATACTTGCCCCTGAATGTCAAATTCATGTTACTTCCATTTTTTTTATGTTTTATTAATGTCAACTTGTCAATGCATCCATAAACTAGAATTTGCAAGTACTTTACTTGGTTTATCTGGCCATTCATATATACTTTGTGTGTATGTTTCTGCTAGTAAATTAAATGGTCTTCATACATTCATTTATTTACAATTCTCTAAACAGTGATAGTTAAAATCCTTGTCAATCTGGTTTTGTTATGCATTTCTTGAGTGAGTGAGGTTTGATTTAGTCATCTGACTTGATCCATTTGAGTGAATTATTAAGATAAAATTAAGTTACCAGGCATCTTCGAGTTACAGTCTAGAAGAGTTTCCTAGAGAGCTAACACTGACTCTTCAAGTTGATCTTGGTGAAGTATTTGGCTCCACTCAAAAGTTGATTAGGTCATCCATCCTTGGAAATATAAACCTATATTTTATAGTGATATTTTTTTATGTCCCTTGAATCGTTGCACATCCTCCACTCTCCTCTTTTCTTCGGTGCAAGTACAATTGGTACTACACATGGGCTCAAACTTTCTCTGATTAATCCTTTGTCTAGAAGATCCTAGACTTGTTGGTTCATCTCAACATTTTATGTTTGTTTCATCGTATACAGTTCCCTATTTGGAAGACTCAATCCTGGAATCAATTCGATCTTATGATAAATAATCCTCTTTGGTGGCAATCCCGTTAGTAGCTTATCAACCAATATGTGTCAAAATTCCTTCAACACCTCTCCTAATTTCGTTAGGACCTTTTCTGTTAGTTGCTCCACACTAAGACCATTTGAATTGATGGTGAAGAAACAACCTTGTTTCTCTTCCTCCTTCAAAAATTCTTTTGTCAAGCTCATCAACACTCTTTTCTCCCAATAGTTGCTTTAACCTCTCTAATCTCCCTGTTCCTCCTTCACTGGGACTAACTTTCATCTAGCATCGTTCGTCCACATAGTGACTGTGTTTTGCAAAAATTGTATATCATATTGTGGTCGTAATTCTATGGTTTTCCTAACAACAAATCTCAAGCATTCATTGAGATAACATCACATAATACACTATCTTCCAACCGACCAATTTTGAAGTGATTCAAACACTATCGGGTCACCGTCACATGGTGTCCATTCTATAGCCATGGCACCCTATATGGTCTTGGGTGCGATCAACACTTCAAACCTAGATTATTGATGACTTCTATCGAGACCAAATTATTCGTACTTCCTCCATCGATGATTTTCAAACAACATCTATCAACGATCTATACCTTGGTTCGAAAAATATATTTTCGCTACACCAACTATTTCTCCTTTTATTGAGTGGACAGTATCAATGTCCATCGAGTTGTGACATTTGGACCTCCATCTGATTTCTATTCATCCTCTCTACTTCTAACTGCCGATCTTTCTCTAGTACTAGAAATGTCGCCACACCCTCATTCAGTCTTTGACTACTTCTCAACACATATATTTTCTAGGAATTCGTATACCTTATTCCTGACTTCACAACAGTTAGAGAAGATCATAGTTTTTCTATCATATTCTCTTATTTTGTCAATTCTTCTCTGACTATATGTTCCTCTACCTCGGGTCTCTCTACCTTCTCGCATATAGTTGGATGTAGTCTCCTTGGTCAAAGCATCCTCTTTTTGTTAGATTTCCTCGATGAGTTCTCTCTTTGTCCCGCTACTCTATCCCTTAGAGAGAACAACTTTTCCACCCCTTGCAGTGATCTTTCCCTTGACTATAGTGGGTTTTCTTGATAACTTTGCTTCAGACTTCATGGCTAGATGATACACTTACCTAATGGTTTTGAACCTCTGTAGGCTTAGTTCATCCCGAATATCATATTTCATCCCATTCACATACCTTTCTATATCTTATTCTCCTTTATTGGTGTTCCTCAACTAAATTAACAGTTTATAAAGATCTTATGTAAACTCCTTCACATACATCTCCTTTTGTCACAGGTTTTGACGTAGCTTCCTAAACAAAGATATCATGTAGTCAATAGGCAAGAACTTATATTTTAGCTTGATTACCATTCTATCCCAATTCTTGATCTTTTCTTTCCACTTCTATATTATGTCGTCTTGCACACAATCCCACCACAATGATGCGTGGCATTTTAGGTTCTAACAAGCAACTTTTACTTCTTGAGGTCTTTGATATGCTCAATGTCGAAGTACTTCTCCATTTCTCTAACCCAGTCTATTAGCTCCTTGGGGTTCATACTTCCTAATTAGGTACGCAAGTCCATTTTAGCCTTACCCCTCCTGTCAGATATATATTTTATTAGTTTATCTCTCATCTCATCTGGCTCTTCTTCCTCGCTTAGAGCTTCCCGATCTTCGACCTATTCATCAATGTGGTCGAGAGTCTCCATGAAGTAGCCTTGTCATTGCACCTCCTTTACAGTTGCTAACTCACTCTTCAATGTCCTCATCATTTGGACACATTATTCAAATGTCTCACAGGTATATAGTGACCCTTTTACCTCCACGCTATCTTCTGCCACAAATATTGACACCTCTTTGAGCCATTTCTCTACTCAAATGGTCGATTCAATTCCTTCTCGACTCTACCCAACTGTAAGTGGAATCATATTCCTCCTGTCCAATTGTAATTGGACTCTTCACCTTCAATAGGACATCAACCTCCTATGATGCCAACTGATGCAAATAATAGAGGTTGCTCTATGGGGCCGATGGGTTTTCAAATCAAAGCACACAACCGAAACATAAATGAACACCCTTAATGAACCAAAATAACACAAAGGAATTCCAACGATTATGGCTTCTATTTATCTCAAGAACAATGTTAGATATACAAATGACACTCAGAGTCAAATATCTGAGACTTAGTCAAAGTGGTTGTTACATAATGATATTTGTGTTCTTTCGGTAATTCTTGATAGCAACACTGGAACAACATCCCCTTCTTATCCTACATCTTGGTACATACAGCCTTCATGGTTCGATTAAATCATCCCCTTCTAAAAGTTCCTTGAGAGTTCTGAGGCTGTTGGATTTGTCCTCATATACCACTCGGAGTTGGTTTGGATAAACGCACCACCTGGCTTGGATTCAACTACCACCATGACTGCGCATGTATTTCTGCAACTACTCATGACTCAAACCTGCTGCCAGCAAAATTGTAGGCCATGGAATTTGTAGGTCGTTAATATTTGGGTTAGCACAAGTAAAATTATTCCAATATTATAAGAAGGATAGTGTGATAATGGCCTAGGTCTTTAAAGGTGATCCCATACGTCGAATCTAGTATAAATTCATCATATTTTTTCTTCGAATATTATTCCAACTACACGTATAATCAACGTCTAGGAAGGACCTTGTAAAAATGGTAATTCGACCTTAGGGTTAGAATTTACAAGATTATTCAAATTCATTTTTCATTATGAGAATTTTAATAGTGGAATTACAAAGCTACATGGCATAAAATAAAAAAACTAATGAAATCAAAGAAGAACAACAAGAATTAAATGAGCTCTTGTTGCATAATTGATATGAAATTAGAAGGCGTAAAGTTAAGGGACAAAGATATAGTGGTGCAAGCATGGATTCCACAAAAAATAAACCCCACATTTATAAAACTTCAAGTGATGAAATTAAAAGTTGTAATAATTCATCCAATAAAATGGAAATTGATACAGAAAATTCTAAGGACAAAACTGTGAAAACATCACCAACAAAGAAGAGGAAATATAAATACCATCTCGTAGGGGAATTTAAAAATATAAGACCACCAACATTTGATGGGGAGTTAAGGACATGAACAAAATAAGAAGCATATATTTTAGGCATGAGCAAGTACTTGGATATTTATGACTACTATAGTAACATGAAAGCTAGTATGTTGAGCTATAAATTAAATGGCAAGGGTAGTATATGGTGGAAGGACCTTAAACTAGTTAGGGGCCTCAAGGAAAATAATATAGATTAGAAAAATTTAATATTTTGGTTTAAACAAATATACTTATTAGAAGGATATTATGAGGGAAAAACAAAAGAATTCTATGAACTCATATTGGAACAAATGACCATGGATGACATTATCAATAAATTTATGGAACTTTTAGGTATGTGCCCGATTTTAAAGATGAGAAGGTTAAAATTCAACAATTTATAAGTTTTATGTCACATTCTTGGGTGTGTGCAAGATGATGATGGTCTCTTTCGACACGTTAGATGCAATAGAAAACTGGAAAAAAAAACTGACATCCCTCAACTTACATGGTTATGTTGAGACACATGCACAATGAATCTTGTGATGATTAAAAAAGATTAAATATATAAAATTGAATGGTGTTTGCTAATATATAATTTTTTTCTATCGAAAGTTTTCTTAGCTAGCTAAAGTTTGATCTTTTTTTAACAATAATTTTTTATTTTTGGGACAACTTATAAGGTAAATGATTTTGTGGGTGCAACCTTTGAGTGCCTAAATGATGGAATCAACTTACAAAAACTAGTATACATATAGAAAACAACTATTACTAGTGCATCACCATTTTTCAAAAAAAAAAATTGAATTATCTAAATGATCAAACCTAAAAAATAGTACATCAACGGTGGGTGCAACCTTTGAAGGTATTAATGCGATTATTTAGAAACAGTTTTTTATAGCATGTAGAGGTCGATTTTCTTTAGTGCACCATACAATTTTTTTCAAAATAGTTGATAAATGGAAGAGTTATGGACGAAACACTTACAATGTGTTTTTTACTGAAGGAGTCAAGACACAAGAAAAATATATATATATTCTTATTAAAAATTACATATTTTGAATCTATAAAAAAAACCATATATGTGTCTAAAATTTCATAAAAAATGATGGCGTGCAACATACTGTAACCAATGCCTAAACATGAGCATATTGAAAAATTGGATGTAATTCTCAACTAGCCATGGTTTATCATACTCCAAGGCATAAGCATGATCAATACGAAGAAAAGTTCAAAGAAAACACATAGGAATAGAAATTCCACGCCAACATGTGTGGAGGCTTGACCATAGTGCCAAGAAGCACACACATGTTTTGTTTAATTTCAATTTTTTGTGCCAATAAAAAACGCACATGCATTGTAGTTTTACAAAATGCACACATGTTTTGTAAAACTACAATGCATGCATGATTTTTAACTTTACGATTTTATTAATTTTTTGATTATAATAGTAATTTTATTATTTGTTGATTATAACATTAATTAAATATTTTCCAATTACAACATTAAAAATAATTTGGTGTGATACAGGGTTAAAGGTAGGAGGGAAAGGAGTGGTAAGGGGTTAGAGGTATAGAAAGGGGTGGCAGGTGCTATGGGGTTAAAGGTAGAGAAAGGGGCAGCGGTGGTAAGGGGTTACAAATAGAGAAATGGCTTGGGTGTGCGAATGGGTTAGAGAGAGACACAGAGAGAGAGAGAGAGGGGTGAAGGGAGAGACTTTGTGAGGTGGTAAGAGGTTAGAGGTCAGCAAAGCGACCGTAGTCATTGTTTTTCTGGTAATGTACACATAGTACATCCTTACCTTGATAAAAAAAAAAGAGGTTTATAACATGTTGAATTTTTTAACCATGGTTAAGGTGTCTCACAATTGGTATTCTCCTTGTATTCGGTCATCTGGTTGGTTGAAAGGCCTTCCTAAAAATATGTACATTGAACTTCTTTGTTTTATTGTTGAAAATATGTACATTGATCTTCTTTGTATTTGGTCATCTAGTTTGTTTAAAGGCCTTCCTAAAATTTTGTATGTTGAACTTCTTTGTTTTATTGCTAAAAATTGGGACTTTCAACTAACCTACAAAATGCTCCTTTGTTGAAGTATGTACATTCTTCCAACAACACAGATTCTGAAAGTGTATCAAATGCTACCTTATACAAAAGAAATTATTTTTCGTTAAAGGAGTCAAACATATCGTGGATGACCAAATGGTCTAAGGATCTTGGAAATGTCACCAAATAATATTTCATTCATGAATATACTTAGAAGGAAAGGTTGAATAGTCATCCTAAAATTAAAAAACTTTCTATCTCATAATTTGTTGAGTAGCTCTTGCATGTTGTTAAAGAAATGTAACTGTGAAAGATATTCTATTTTGTATTATTATTTTTACTACCCCTTCCGGAGATGTTATTCGTCCTATTAGGGATGTCATTTATGTATTTGGTCATGTAAAGTCTTGAGGTAAAACCTTGGTTGTAATTTGGGTCAGTAGTACCCACAAAAGTATTATTAAAATGTATTTTTGAGTCTTCCAAGGAAACTCAACCCTAGAAGTAAGGATAAGTCGGCCTAGTTTGGTTATTATGCATCTCATCTAATTAGTATAAATAGGAGATGTGCTTCCCTCATTTTCATGAGAAGAACACTAAAGTCGTTGCACTAGAGAGAGAGAAGAGACAATCCATCTCGGGGAGAGGAAGCAGTCTAGTCCTGTTATTGGGTCTTACATTGTACTTGGTTGAAGTCTATATAGAGGAAGTTTTGTTCGATTTTCTTCCCTACGAAGGTTTCTAAGGATAAATATTTGTGTTCTCTTTTGTTCTGTTGTTCCTGTCATTCTTTCAGAGATCCATTTGTTTTGGTATGACAAATTTTAAAATATTAACATGGTATCAAAGCTAACCTAGAAGAAGACATTGTGCAACAGCTCATCCGACAATCCAATAAGATAGGGCTTACTATTTCAGATACCTCCCTCCATATATCAAGTGGAAAATAAGGTGCATTCAACTCACCCTAGGAGGCCACATCTTTCTATCGAAGCAATTTTTCATCATGAGTATTTTCACTTTTTCACCTACCACTTCTGCCGGGAGAAACTAGGGCATCATATTTTCAAGGTTATATCCTCAGATTCTTGGAAAGAAAGATATAGTCTATCTCACCTGTGAGAGGCACATATTTTCCTCCTCTCGGATCTACAAGTGATCACAGTTGGAAAATTAGGGTTTCCTAGCCAAACCCTAGGTCATCTTGAAGCTGGTTCCAAAAAAGGTCCTCAAATTGGTAAGTATTATCTCCTATATTTCCAATTGAGGTTCTCTTCAATTAAATATGAAAAACAATACCAAGCTTGATGAAAATCATGAGGGAGAAGAGAACTTCAGAGCATTGAAGCACAGAATCATGCTCATCCTTGAATAACATGACCTAGATGGATTTATCAAGGAAGATGTCAAGGAACCGGAGAGAGAAGAGGCAAAGGCCAAACACAAAAAGGATATGATCAAAGTAAAAAGGATCATAACTAAATCTATAAAGGATCATTTTATATCCCGGGTATCTTCAAAGGATACTCCTAAAGAAATGTTTGATGCACTAACTAATATGTTTGATGGTAAGAACATTAATAGACAAATGACCTTGAGAAACCAACTCAAGAGTGTGAATATACAAAATAAATAAACCATACAATCATATTTATCTAGAGTATCTCATATCAAAGAACAATTAGAAGCCATTGGTGATATGGTTGAAGAAGAATAAGTGGTGATGACCACTCAGAATGGTCTCCCTTGAGAATGGGATTCTTTCATTAGAGGAATATGTTCTAGAAGAAATCTAACCAAATTCAGCAATCTATGGGAAGAATATGTACAAGAATCAGGAAGGATAATCAACATAGAAGAAAAGATAAATGACAATGAAGTTTAGGATTTATCTACACACACCAAGAATGGAAGATTCAAAAGAAAGAGTCAAGGTTCATCTCCCAGAAGACCACCTGACTTCAAGAAGAACAAGAAGTCTAGAAGGGATTATTAATATTTTGAATGTTACTCATGTCATAAGATGGGACACATTTCTAGACATTGTCCTATTAAGGATTATCAGTTCAAGAAGGAGAACCGGATGTACCATGCCCATGTAGCTGAAGAAAATGAATCTGAAAAGGAAAGGACCACAAAAAATGAAGACTCCAGTGAATAGTATGTCCTAATTTCATCTCTCATAGGTGCAATCACTCATGGAAGTGACACTTGGCTCATAGACAATGGTGCTTCGAAACATATGACAATACATAAGGATTCAATCTCTTTCCTTACCCAAAAAGACTCTTCTCATAAGGTACAACTTGGAGATGACTATGAGTACCCCATCAAAGGAATGGGAGAAGCCTATTACAAATTAAGAACTCGAAAGCTCATGAATATTAAAGAAGTATTATATGTCATAGGTTTAAAGAAGAATCTTCTTTCCATCTCAACTCTAGACAAGAAACGGTTTAGAGTTTTCTTTGTAGATGGTGAATTCCTTATGTCGCTAAAAGGGAAAAAAAAAATGATACTACTGTGATTGGTGTCAAAGAAGGAGGACTCTACAAATTGAAAGGACACGGATTCAACTCTTACATCTATAACCATCAATCCATGTGAACTATGGCATATAAGACTTGCTCATGTAAACTACAAAGCATTACCAATTGTGAGAATGGTATTAACAGGTCTACAAAGATCCAGATCGACCATGAAGGAGTATGTAAAGGATGTGATCAAAGAAATAATACCAAGAATCCATTTCCAAGCAATAACAACAAAGAAAAGGGGATATTGGACATTGTACACTCATATGTGTGTGAATCGATGTCAGCCACTTCCTTAAGCGGGTATGTATATTATGTTTCCTTTATTGATGATTAATATCGTAAGACTTGGGTATACTTCTTAAAAGGAAAAGACGAAGAATTTTGAAAATTCAAGGAATTTAAGGTTCTTGTGGATAATCTATCAAAAAAGAAGATCAAGATCTTAATATCAGATAATGGTAGATAATTCACTTCAAATAAATTCAAGGACTTCTGTAAGGATGTTGGAATTAAGAGGGAGCTTACCACACCCTATAATCCACAACAAAATGGAGTAGCAGGAAGAAATAATAGATCCATCATGGAAGCAATCAGAGTAATGATCCATGATCAAGATCTGCCTATGCATTTATTGGTAGAAGCAGCAAGAACCACACTCTATGTCCATAATAGAATATATCATAGTGTCCTTGGAAACAAAAAAAACTAGAAGAAATGTTCACTAGTGAAAATCCCGAAGTAAGACACCTAAATATATTTGATTGGCCTGTATACCTACATGTTCCAAAGGAGAAAAGATCAAAGTTGGACCCTTCAGGAAAGAAGGGAATATTTGTTGGATACAATGAACAATCAAAAGCTTATAGAACCTATATTCAAGGATTCTGCCTGATCAAGATCAGCAGAGATGTTACATTGATGAAGATGCAGCCTTCACCAAATCCAGAAAGAACCTTGCTGATGAAGATCATGAAGAAGAGAAGGAGGCTCCTAGAACCATAGAATGTACCAGACCACTAGCTAGAGAAATTGAAGAAGATCCTGTACAAGAAGATCGTGACCTTGCAGAACCTCAAGGACTTATGGAAACACCCCAGAAGATGATCTCAACAAAAATAATACCATCTTGGGCTCGTGATGTAATCAAATATGTAGAAAGATATGGTGCACCTGAAGGAAACAAAAAACAAGAATCCATTCGAACTATGTGGCACTAATGAGCAATCTTGTTGATGAAGAACCCACATGTTTTGAAGAAGCTTCAAAGAAGAAGGAATGGATACAAGCCATGATCGAAGAAAAACAGTAAATAATGAAGAATGATGTTTGGGATGTGGTGCCAAGACCAAAGGACAAATCAATAGTTTCTTCAAAATGTATTTTCAAGACAAAGCATTCAGCAGATGGCGGTATTGAAAAGTTTAAAGCAAGATTTGTAGAAGGAGGATTTTCCAAAAAGGAAGGAATTGATTATGAAGAAATTTTTGCACCAGTAGAAATATATACTTCTATCAGAACTACCCTTGACATAACATCCAAGATGAAATGGAAGGTACATCAAATATATGTAAAAACAACTTTCCTAAATGGAGTCATAGAAAAACAAGTATATACTGAACAACCACCAGGATTTGAAACCTACAACAAAGAAACACATGTATGCAGATTAAAGAAAGCTCTATACAGGTTAAATCAAGCACCCAGAGCTAACTATGGAAGAATTGATGGATTCCTAATGAATTTGGGCTTTACCAAAAGTAAAGTTGATTCCAACCTTTATTATAAGGTTGAAGATGATGGAATCGTGATATTGCTATTGTATGTAGATGGCCTATTTTTGACAGGGAAGGAAATTCTCATCAGTGAATGTAAGAAGAAACTTGCAATAGAATTTGAGATGAAAGACCTTAGAACAATGCACTATTTCCTAGGTCTTAAAGTATGGAAGTTTCTTGATGAGATTTTTCTAAATGAAGGAAAATACACAGTAGAAATTTTGAAGAGATTTGGGATGCTAGATTGCAAAACAATTAACACTGCAATGGTGACAAACCTGAATCTGTTGAATGATGACTCTTAAAAAAGAGTAGCTGTCACATTATACATACAAATGATTGACTCGCTGATCTATTTGAAAAATACAAGACCAAATATATGTTTTGTTGTGAATACCTTGAGTCAGTATATGGTGCATCCCAGACATGTTCATCTAGTTGCAACAATACATGTGATGAGATACCTGAAAGGTACATTGGACTATGGAATCATATATATAGCCAACAGTGAGTTCATATTATGTGGATATACTGATTCAGATTGGGCAGGAAGTGCTCAAGATAGAAATATCACTTTAGGATGTTATTTTAATTTGGGATCAGGTCTGATCTCATGGCTTAGATGAAAGTAAACAAGTGTTTCCCTCGGTACAATCGAGGCTGAGTACATCATAGCATGCTCAACCTGTAGAGAAGTAGTATGGCTTCAAAAACTATTGGAAGGATTGATCGATACCAAGATGGATGCAACAGAGATCTATTGTGACAACTAGAGTTGCATCAAGTTAACATAGAACCCGATGTTTCATGATAAGTCAAAGAATATAGAGATAAAGTATCATTACATTTAGGATATGGTGCAGAAAGGAGCTGTGAAGCTCCAGTATGTTCCTATAGAGGAACAAGTTATTGATGTATTGACTAAGCCTCTATCTCGTGTAAATTTTTATCACCTTCGAGACAAGCTTGGTGTATTCCAAAAGGACCTCCCTGGAAAGAGGGAGTGATGATGAGATTATTATTAATGATGAGATGATAGTTATATGCCAGTGTAGAAAATTCTAGTGTGCCTGAGATGTTGATGAGATCTGACATTCGCTTGTGGATGATAGTATCATCTTTAAGGATGGTCTTACGGATAATAACACTCTCTCTTATTGAGAGTGGTCCTATCCCTTTCAGTCCGAGGATGATCCTGTAGATGATAGTACTCTCCTCTGGAGAGTGATCATGAAGTCACTTGTGGGATGGTCTTGCGGACAAGAACACTCTATTTTTTTGAGAGAGTTCCTAGCCCTTATAGGATGAGTATGGTCATGTAGATTATAGTACTATCCTATGGAGAGTGATCCTACATTCACCTGTAGGATGGTCCTGTGGAAAAGAACACTCTCTTGAGAGTGTTTCTAGCACTGATAGGTTGACAATGGTACTACGATGATAGTACTCTCATATGTTGAGTGTTCCTACATTTAGTTGTGGATGAGATTTGCATTTAGTTGCAGAAAACAGTATCCTCTCTAAGGATGGTGCTATGGAAAAGAGCACTCTCTTGTTGAGAGTGGTCCTAGAAATAACAGGCTGAGGATGGTCCTGTATATGATAGAGCTCTCATATGTTAAGTGGTCCTACATTTAGCTATAGACGAGATATGCATTCAATTACAGAAGGAATTATCCTCTCTAAGGATGGTCCTACGAACAAGAACGCTCTCTTGATGAGAGTGGTCCTAACACTAACTAGATGAGGATGGTGTCATGGACTATAGTACTCTCTTATGGGGAGTGGTCTTGCATTCACTTGAGGATGAGTTCGTGAATTCAGTACCAGAGATGAGGAGGCTCAAGACGACACTGGAGATGATGCTCGAGATGATGTTGATTCTTGAAGAGATGATGCTCAAGATGATTCCAGATATGATTATGCTTGAGATAATGCCAGAGATGATGATGTTCGAGATGATACCATAGATGATGATGCTCGAGATGATTCCAGAGATGATGATGCTCAAGATGATGCCAAAGATGATACTTGAGATAATAACAGAGATGGTTTCTGAGATGATGATGATGCTCGAGACAATACTAGATGATAGAGATATATGTGATGATGATGTTCCACATATGATGATGATGTTGATGTAATTGTAAAAACTTCCTATGACAGATAGATTCACTAGTCAGTTGTACATACGTGTTGTTTTGTTGTAGAATATATTCCTTGTTAAGAGGGAGTGTTAAAGAAATGTAACTGTGGAATATATTGCATTTATTATTATTGTTGTTATTACCCCTTCCATTGATGTTATTCCTCCAATTATGGATGTCAATGATGTATTTGGTCATGTAAATTCTTGATGTAAAACTTCGTTGTAAGTTGGGTCAATAGTACCCACAAAAGTGATATTAAAATGTATTTTTGAGTCTTCCAAGGAAATTTGGCCATCTCATCAAGGAGAAGTTGACCCAGTTGTTTTATTAGGACTCTCAGCTGATTAGTATAAATAGGATAGGTGGTTCTCTCATTTTCACAAGCAGAACACTAAAGTAGTTGTGCTACAGAGAGAATAGACGGTCCATCTGGAGGAGCGTAAGAAGCCTAGTCATGTTATTGGGTCTTACACTATACTTAGTTGAATTCTATATAAAGGAAGTTTTGCTGGGTTTTCCTCCCCACGAGGGTTTCCTAGGATAAATCTTTGTGTTGTATTTTGTTATGGTGTGCTTGTTATTCTTTCAAAGATCCTTTTGTTTTGTTATAAAAAATTTTAAAATATTAACACATGTAGTATAAGACTCAATAGACAGTAATTTTGTTATCAACATTGCACATTAATTGGACTATTCATTTGCAAGTAATTGCATATAGTCTGGATGAGGCACAGATGTAGGTCAATTGTAAACTGCACATTATGTTAAGGCGTACATGTTATTATGCAGGTCACTGGTTTGAGTCTTGAAAAAATGAGCGTGAATTTTGAGCCCCCAGCTAGTCACACCTAGGGGTTAAAGTGGTAGCCATTACAATCAAACCCATGTCATGTGAGTATGTGAATGTTGTTGTTGTTGATTCCCTTAGTACATAGAAAAACTACATCTATCCCGAATAAATTAACAGTATTTGCAATAATATTCCCCTCGTATTTGGAGGTGGGAATATCATCAAGGAACAAGGCTCTCTAAAGTTTCTCATTTCTTCTTCCACAAGTAACTGGGCCAAGTTAATGGAAAGGAATCTATGGAATACTCTAGTATATTCAACCCTTTTTGAATATTTCCTTACATTACAACCTTGTGCAGGAGGTTTGATGTATTAAGTTAATCATTTGGTTTCATTATTTCAAAGACACCTTGATGTTGTAGATATTCCACAGGTATTTCTTCTGAAGGCCAATCCTCTTATTTTTTCCCATGCTCTGACAATAGAATGCATTTATTCTTCTACAATGAATCTCACACACTCTCTCACTCCCCTACTCCTCCACCTACACCTAGAACCGACACCCTCTCTCTCACTCTGTGCTCCTCTCCCTAACCATTACTAAGCCTTTGGTTCACTCTCTTTCCCCGTTTCTCCACTTACCCCCATTATACTAACACCCTTCTCGGTCTCTACCTCTAACCCCTTAACACTCCTTCTCTATATCTACCTCTAACCCCTTACCAACCCCCAATCTCTCTCTCTCTCTCTCTCTCTCTCTCTCTCTCTCTCTCCCACACCTCATCTCCTCCATTACCTCTCCCTCTCTATGTAACCCAAATACCCACACTCCACACCTATACCCCCCCTTTTCTCTAATCACCCTAAGATCCTCCCTAAACCCCTAATATTCTCTTGCATGTATTATCAGAATGAACAGACAGTAAGATTGTAGGTCGATTGGAACTGCACTTTCTGTTAAGGCATATAGGTTGCTATGTAGGTCACCAGTTCGAGTCTTGATGAAACACGCATGAATTTTGATCCCCCAACTGGTCGCACCTAGGGTTTATAGTTGTAGCCATCGAAATTGACCCTGTGTCACATAAGCACAAGAATGGTGTAGTTTTCGATTCCTTAGTACACATAGAAAAAAAAAACTAAATTTGGACCATACAACTTAACAATGTTTGTGAGAATATTCCCATCATAGTTGAAGGTGGGAATATCATCAAGGAATGAGGCTCTCTAAAGTTTCTNAAACTAAATTTGGACCATACAACTTAACAATGTTTGTGAGAATATTCCCATCATAGTTGAAGGTGGGAATATCATCAAGGAATGAGGCTCTCTAAAGTTTCTCCTTCCTGCTTCCATGAGTAACTGCGCCAAGTTAATGAAAATGAATCCCTAGAATACTATGGGATTCTCAACTCTTTTTGAATATTTCCTTACATTACAACCTTGTGCATGAGGTTTGATGTATTTAGTTAATGATTCGGTTTCATTCTTTCAAATACACCTTGATGTATTACATATTCCACATCTATTTCCTTCGAACATCAATCTTCATGTTGTTTCCTGTGATCTAACAAATGAGAATGCATTTCTTCTACTACAGTGGATCTCTTACTCCCTCCAAATCCCATATTCCTCCGCCTACACCTAACCCTAAAACCCCCTCTCTCACACTCTATCCTCCTC
Organism: Pseudotsuga menziesii; assembly: GCA_001517045.1. Lineage (NCBI taxonomy): Eukaryota > Viridiplantae > Streptophyta > Pinopsida > Pinales > Pinaceae > Pseudotsuga > Pseudotsuga menziesii. The sequence continues at coordinate 18,490 of LPNX010838017.1, forward strand.
TTCCTAACCCTTACTAATCCATTATCTCACTCTCTTTCCCCCCTACTCCAATTACCCCCAATATCCTAACACCCCCTTGATCTCTACCTATAACCCCTTAACACTCCCTCTATATCTCTACCTTTAACCCCTTACCATCTCTCTCTCTCTCTCTCTCTCTCTCTCTCTCTCTCTCTCTATTCTTCCCCTTAACTCTTACCCCACCCAATCCCTCCAATCACCTAAAAACCCCCTTCTCTCTCTCTCTCTCTCTCTCTCTCTCTCTACTCCTCTTTGTATATATAACCCACCTATTCCTCTCTCTCTCTCCCCCCCATATTCCCACTTACCTCTCACTCTCTCTCTAACCAAAACACCCAAACTCCACACCTATGCCCCCATTTCTCTCTAATCACCGTAATATCCTCCCAAAACCCCTAACCCCCCCACCAACCTTTTAATGCTATCATCCCCAAACCAAACAATATAGTTGTAATGTTAAATATTGCATGCACATCTTAGGGAAAAAAAATGCATGCACATTTTGGTGAAAAAAAACACGTACACGTTACGATTACATATGCTTGTAAGCCCCCAAACCACCTATTGCATCCCCCCCTCTACAACACCTAAATTCCCACACATTAATCTAACTGCCCCTCAAACCCCTAACATCGCCCTTCCTTTCTCTCTCTCATACACACAAACACACAAATATCTATGTCTCCCCCTACCACTAAGACCCCTCTTCTCTCTCACACACAAACACACACACGTCCCTATGTCTCCCCCTACCACTAACACCCCACCTCCTCCTCCTCCTCCTCTCTCTCGCTCTCTCCCCCCCCCCCCCCCCCCCCCCCCCCCCCCCCCCCCCCCCCC
>LPNX010838017.1:23557-47685 GCA_001517045.1 Pseudotsuga menziesii
TATATACATGATTTATGGATCTGATTTATGTGGATGATTTATTTATGAGATTCATACGTGGTTGATTTATGAAATTCATAAGTGCTGAAATTTTTTGATAAAATATTGCAAGTTCAAGCATCTCTGATTTCGCTCAAAAATCAACACTGAGTACTTTTCAAATATTGACCTTCACTCTGGTTATCATCAAATAAAAAAGTGGTAGGAGGACATCCATAAGACAACGTTCAGGTGTCATTATGGACACTTTAAGTTTTTAGCCATGCCCTTTAGTTTGACTAATGCACTAGTCAGCTTCCAATCATGCAGGAACATAGTGTTTGGTAAGCATCTCTATAAGTATGTTGTATTTTTTTATGACATTATGATTTACAATAGGACTTCAGAAAAACATTTGCATCAATTGGACATTGTGCTAACCATACTGGTAGATCAATATTTCTATGCTGAATTGTCCCAATGTAAATTTGAATGAATGAGATATTATATCTTGGTCATATGTTTGGGGAATAATGGGTCAAGGTACACATAAAAAATATTCAATCCATTCTATATTGACCATGCCCAAATAATATCACTGAATTGAGAGGATTCATTGGCTTATGTACCTATTACAAAAAAATTGTCAATGGCTTCTCTAAGTTGTTAGCACCACTGATAGATCTCACCAAGAAGGGAACCTTTAGTTAGTCATAGGAAGTTAAACAAACATCCATGTGGATGAAGGAGGTAATGGGTAGTTTCCCTATACTTGCATTTCCATATTTTACTCAACCATTCCTACTTGAATGTGATGCATCGGGAGAGGGAATTGGAGCGGTTTTAATGCAAAACAAGCACCCCATTTCTTTTGAGAGTATAAATTTGCAGCCACATGAGACACTCTATTCAAATTATGGTAAATAAAGGTTGGCCATTATGCATGCCTTGTTTAAGTTTCAACGGCACTTAGTGAGGAGAAAGTTCGTTATCAAGATTTAGAAGGATATTAATGACAAACAACAAAAGTGGGTAAGTAATGTACAATCCTTTGATTTTGATAGAGTACAAGAAAGGGAAAATGAATGTAGTTGTATATGCACTTTCTAGGAATCCATCACTTTCTTTAATGAAATTCCCTGTTGATTGGAAGGATCAGCTAGTAGTAGAGTAATCTAAAAATAAGTTTTCATGTTAGCTTTAGATGGGATAATACATGATGGCACGTGCAAAATTATTAATGATTTCATTTACTACAAATACTGAATCTTCTTTGTTCCAAGTCTGGTCTTGAAAAAAAAATATAAGTTTCTCATGATTCACCCTTAGTTGTCCATCTTGTTCATGAAAACTTATAGAAGGGTGAGAGAGACATTCTCATGGAAGGGCCTAAAGAATTATGTGATGGAGCATGTAAGAATATGCATAGCATGCCAACATAATAAACTAGATTGTATGCATCTTGTAGCCTCTTACAACCTATACCCATTCTGGAGCAAAAATGGAAGAGTATATCCATGTACTTCATCACCGGTTTGCCAAAATTTTAAGGTAAAGAATGCATTTTTGCTGTGGTTGATAGGATGCCAAAATTTGCACCATTTTTTTGTTACATCCACTATTTAGCAATCCAAATTGTGGTCTCTTATTTAGAGAAGTATTTAGGTTGCATGGTTTTCCCAAAACCATAATAAGTGATAGAGATAGCAAATTCACAAATGCATTTTGACAAGAGTTATTCAAACTAGTTAGTACAAGTTTGGATTTTAGCACAAGTTATAACCCTTAAACTAGTGGGAAAATTCAGTGGGTGAATCAATAGATTTAAGGTTACCTAGGGAACTATGTCATAGGGAAACAGAAAGCATGGGTGACATGGTTGCATTTAGGAGAATTATGTTATAACATAACTTTTCACCTATCTATTTGTATGACACCTTTCAAATCTTTGTATGGGTATGAAGTTCCAACATTTCAATATATGATATTTGGGGAGTCCAGGGACAAAATGCCAAGGATTGGCTCCAAGAGAGTCAAGACATTCTCAAAGCACTCATGGAAAATTTGTACGTTGCAAAAACCAACAAAAGGTGAATGCAGACAAGCACAGGATAGAACAAACCTTTTAAGAAGGTGACTTGGTATACTTGAAAATTGCATCCATATAGGCAAAATTCCTTGAAGAAAAAGGGGGACGAAAATTTGCAACCAAGTTTCTATGGCCCATATAAAATTATGAGGAGGATAGGTGAAGTTTCTTATGAATTGGAGCTTCCCAGAGAAAGTAAGATACACAATGTGTTCCATGTGTCTTGTCTTAAAAAGGAAATTGGGAAAAAAGTGTCAATTTAAAAATAGCTTCCTCCGCTTGATGATGAAGGACACTTTGTACTTGTTCCAAAAATAATTTTGTAGGTTTGAGAGACAAGGTTGAGGAATCAAACCACCAAAGAGTATCTTGTGCAATGAGAATGGTTTCCAAGTGAAGATGCAACTTGGGAAGGTGAACAAATCTTACAACCTCTAGGTTTGAAGTTACTTGAGGACACGAAATATTGGGAGGGGAGGATTGTAATATCCCCTTCTTAGTGGCTCCCTGATCATCTCCCTAACCCATATAATCCCTATGGGTTTATGCATAAATTCATATTAAGTAGCTTGGGATTAATTATTGACATATGAATTATTTAGAAGTATATAACCTATAGTTTTCATTTTTAATTAAATAATTAATTGTTTGGTGAGTTGGAAATTCTTAGGTGTCCCAGGAGGGTGCATAGGTGATTAAATGGACCCTATGAGTTGTTTGCAGCAAGAAATTTTGAAGAAAAATAGTAAAAGAAAGAAAGATAACGAAAGGTTGGAAAGCAAAGGAAAAGTAGAAGGTGGAAGAAATGTAGGAAAGTCATGAAAAGAAGGAAAGCAACATAAATCAAGTAAAATCAGGCTAAAGCAAGGGAAGACCAGAAAGCAAGAAAGACAGACAAAGTTCCAATTCCTAATTTGGATAAGGAGGGCCCAAAGGATGAGGTTTGGGGGTCCACAATCAAGGTAGCTTGTACAAGAAGCTAATAAGCCTATAAAAAAGAAGCAGAGTACACCATTCACATATTTTTTCATTCTTGTCATTTGAAATTGAGAGCTCTAAGCTTTCAAGGACTTGGGAGATGTGCCCCTTGTCACCAGCTGGGAGATGCACATTTGTTGTCATTGTGCTAGATTATTCTTCAATTAGAGATTGAAGAGAAAGAATAAATCCATTTTCACTGAGTTTATTTTTAGGTCCTTATGTTATTTCAAGTCGTTCTAAATTCAGAAGAAGAGTTGATGATCTAGTGGATTTGAAATCCAGAGCTTGATGTCCTTTTTCAATGAGATATTTGATGTATTGGATAGTGATGTGTATTAATATTATCATGGATGTTGTATTTATGTTTATGTGATTTAATTCATATCCTATGAAACATTTTATTTCATTTTTGAACTTCATTTATGCATAAATTTGAGATTCATATGCATCTTCTTCCTATTTTCTAGATTTTGATAGATTTTGACTAGATTTCATAATTGAGATAATAGATTGACTTATGCTTCACAAATTTTTGATATGGAATTTTTTTTGTCATATAATACCATTTAAAACTCATCCCAATCATAAAACATGCAATTCGATACCCTTTGGTACTTTTTGGGTTCACCTGCAAAGCCACTAGTTGAGCAATCTTGGAATTGTCTTTTCCTTAATAGCTATAAAACTTTGTGTCATGTCCCCACGGGCCTCATCCCGCCAATGGAGAGGATGGACCTACACTACTGTTATTGTCAAATGGGTGATCTATCCCCATGAACATGATAATAAAAATGCATTGAATTAAAAACATACATGAAATAAACAACGGAATAAAAACATATTAAATCAAGCATTCAACAGGTTCATAGTAATTCATAAAAAAAATACAGTTGCAGAAATTAAATACACAAAGAATACTTATCTTGAGAAGAAGCTTCTCCACAACTAACTATGTCTTTGCAACGTTCCACCCAACCATAGGCCAGTGTGCTCATCAATATATCAATGCCACTACCACCCCCGGGCTGGGAATGATTTCCACAAGGAACTAGGGAACAACAGGCTTACACACAGCAAGACCATACACCCATAGTCAAACAACCACACAGTTGGGTTTCACAGACTATTAGGGAAACAAGCCAATAACATGGGGGCCTTGGACCTACTCATCCAAGCCAACAATCACACCCAAACAAAGTCAACCATCTAACAAATGGGTTTCTTGGACTTACTCAACCAAGTCAACACAAGCATGCACTTCACAGCAAAATACAATTGTTAGGTTGTAGAGAAACATTTGGCAACCACAAACAGAAATGGAAGATGGGTAAAATAACCCTGGGTGAGAAAAATACAATTCCAGGAATCATTCTTGGGCAATATGGGAGCAACTCATCCACCATAATCCCCCAAATCATACATCTGGACTCAGAAAACGTTTTTGGACATAGCAGGAGCAAAAACGACCTCCATTCACCCACAAATCGGGAAATCTTGGCTCTCTAACCACTGAGAAACACACCAACGAATTTATGGGTATGGAACAATGAGGAAACAAGAAAAATCATGAGGGGAAAATTCCTAGCAAGCTCAACTGCGTGAGGAGAGGGAAAACATCCTCTTAAAGCCCCCAAAATTGTGGGTCTATTCTCCTATTCATTCAACAACACAAAAACGACTTCCTAGCCATGGAGAAAAATGGGTAAACTACAGAAAAACGTGAGGGAAGCTCCCAGTTTGCTCATAAGGAAAAAATGACCTCTTCAAACCCCAAGAATTGTGGTCTCGTTCTTCCCATTCGACGGAAAAACAGAAAACAAATTCTGGGCATGGAGAAAATGAAGAAAATAGCTAGAAAATCGTGAGGGAGAAAGCTCATCAAGCTTCAGTTGTGCGAGAGAGCCCAACCTCCATGAGAATGGGTGAATGATGACTTGGGCATGCATTGACAAGAATTTACTTGCCCCACAAGTCAAAAACACGTTTTCCATAAATGGGTGGCTTCCCAAATTCGAATTTGACCTCCATACCTTTCCCATCCCAAGGAGATAACTTCTTCAACCACTTCTAGATGACTGAGCACAAAGGACAAAATGGGTAGTTGACAACTTTATGGGTTTTCCCTTTGACATTTGGATTTTTCCCATTGGCTCAAGGGTTGAATATTTCCCCTCTTTATTCCTTGTGAAATCATTCCCCCATCAAGGATAATTTTAGGGGCAAAATTTAGCCCATGGGCTATTTTTCCATGTTTTTCTCTAGAACAATATTCTCCAATTTGCATATTTTGAAGCCCTATTTCGCCCAATTTTGATGAGGTGAAATTTTTTCTCCCTTAAAATCGCCAAATTATTATATAAACGATATTAAATCCTTATAAATTGAAATGTTTTTATAAAAATATTGCCAAATATTTTATAGTTGATGTTTTAAGAATTGGTAAGATTCGCTAACAATTTTACACTTTTAAATAACTATGGTTCCTTAAAATAATCCCTATCCCCCATCTCTTTAACGTTGCGGTGCATAGCTAGTTGTGGTATTTGTATTAATTGCATAGTTACATGATTTCTCAAAACATATTGTGCCTAGCTAGCACATAAACAGTCGGCATCGATTTTATTTACCGAAACATAAAATACTAAATCCATGTTTGGGCCTTTGCCTTAAGCTCCACACCACGATTTATTAACGCTATTTACATAATATGTAATTCAATACCATGGGGTCAAAACTGGGGTGTTACGCTTTGTTAGAATGGGTCCAATCAACCTAACTAGATTGATTTAGAAGGTTAGGGATCAGATAATACCAACCGCTTCCATTCTGCACCAAAATCCTCTGGGTTCCTTATTCCTGGGTCCAATGCCTTGATTCCTTTTGTTTTATCGAAGGATTCTACCTAGGTGGGATGTGACCCAGTAAATGTTTAGGTGTCAAAGTTGAGAGTCTATTAGGTTTTTGAATACATTCCTAAGGATGTATTTGACCTTAGTACCTGATTTTGGGTAAATAAGAGAATTTTTTAGAAGCAAGTCTTATATTAAACTAGTTAATGCATTTTTGAAATTTTTTAGCATAGTGTGCCTTGATCTTGAAAAGGTACATTACAAAATCATGGTCGTTGTCAAATTCAAAATGACCAATAATGTCATGGTCACTAAGTTGGATGTTGTTTCTAAGGTGAGTTGAGATAGTATTTCCCATTCGTCTAAAGTAATGGGACATTCAATGTGCATTTCATCATCAATAAAGTATTCAAAATGATTATCTCGAGGTTGTTGAGATTCATGATCAACATTCCACGCATTGTATGAGTTTTTTATTTGTTCCTAGTTCAAAATAATTTATTCATTGTAAGAACAAATATCATTGGGAATATTGCAAAAAAAAAATTGTAGAGCAAGATCTCACTCCGACAGAAATCGATGTAGCAATCTAAATCTATCAAAGGAACTTCAAAGTACTGAGGAAAAACATGAACAATCATAGAAGTGTCCCTCTTTTTCCTCTTTCCATTTGTCCGTTGAGCATCGAAGGACCAATTTATTTTAGCTTCAATAAGTGACAATGGCTCTAAAGAGAGAGGCCATTTCATGTATGCATTGATTAATATTGTTATTGAAAGAGCATCACTCCCATCACATGCAACACGCTAAAAATATTGCAGCTCACATTTAAGGAAATAAATGATTGACTACATTTTTTAAGGGAATTTTTTGTAGCATATGGCATGTTTCTTGTGCTCCTATGTCATGTTCAATTATAGTTTATGTAAATAACTTTTGAATTGCAACTACAATAAGGTCTTGTGGAACCACAACTTAGGAGATTTGGGTTAGCATATGGTGATAACTTTCTGATTTTGACTCTGCTTTAGATGTATACTTTGAAATCTACTTTATCATGACATGAAAAGAAAGAATAGGTTGGTAGTCAACATTAGCTCACTATATTGAAAGTATATCATATTTGTGGGTGTTTAATCTATCATCATTTTGAGTAGGGCTGTATATGTTACATCCATGCTCATCAATTAACAATGTAAATGTAGCATGCAACTTGGAACTTTATATTGACATTCAAGGGTTGACATTTTATTTTAAAAACATAAATATTCATTACATTTTGTGTGTTGTTAAAGATGGTTAGCTAGCTCCTATTAGTCTTGAAGTGGATTCGATGCAAATATTTATGTTGTGCTTAATAGACATGGATAGTAAATAATTGAGTGATGGACTCGGATATTCTTGTGGTGCATATCTTATGGATTCCAAGCTGTAACATAGTTATCAAATATTTATTTTGCAAGATTGACTTCAATTGGGTCCTCACGGTCAAGTGTGCCTATATTAGGTGCATTTTCCAACCATATGAAACCATGATTATGAAGAGAACCTCGACGTTTCCATTTATACATGTGCAAAGAAACACTTATAAGAATATGTGTGTGAAGACATGTCTTTTAAGAAAAAAGAAAGTAAAAATTGGAGTTGTATGTCTAGCATGTATCATTGTTCTTTCGCATGAAGGTGTTTCTCTAGGACCTCTTCATGAAAGATTGTGAATCTGTCCTACATATACAAAGATGTAAGATGTGGGTTTGTAATCATTTTTTGGATTATCTAGCAATGTTTGCTTATTTGTATTGGATGGAGCTTTTCTCAGCCAAGAAACATTTTAATGATCCATAATTTCTCAAAGTATAGAAAACTTGGTGAATCTTACTAATTCATAAACTTGCAACCATAATATGTTTGCTGATTTTTTTTTTTTAAATATTCAAATTTCTACGGACTTTATATAGTATTTGGATAATATTTGCAATTTTAGAGTAAAAAGATTTATCCCATGGAATTTACGCAAATAATCTTTAGAAAAATAGGAAAATTGGTGAATCTTGCTTGGAAAAAATGTCAAAAAATATCCAATGGGTTAAATTTCGCCCCTAAACATTTCCTTGTTCTTGGCATGACCTTGTGTAAATCATGCCATTTGGTGTTCACTACACTAAGCGTAAAGAAAAATGTTGGAGAGGTTGGTTGTGTGATCATATGTGTTATTTCATCTTAGATTTATTCCAAGGAGATCTTGATCCATGGAGAGATAAGCCAAAGTGCATAAGCTATTATGTGAGTTTATCATATGCCAAGTGTTGGAGGTGATGGTGAAGGTATACAATAATTGTTGGCAAGTTGTATTAATTTTTTTTCTTTAAAAAGGCAATAGTTGTTCCTTGGATACAATGGTGCATCATATGGTTGTACAAGACATAAGAAAAATCTAGGATGCCTTCCAAATCTATTATCATGGTACCTAAATAGGTGCAACGCATAATCTTGCATTTCAATTTCTTTAATTCATGGTTTTTGGGCATGGCATCCCTTGTGGGAAAGAGAGTGGGGAAAGTCATAGAAAAGGTCCCACTATGTTGTATTCACTGATAGGTGATCATTCAATGGAATTTGGGGATACATAATATGGATATTGCAAGTAGCTCCTTATGTCTTCAACCTATCTACATGCATTCAAGAGCATCGACACAAATGATGATGGTTCTTGACCTTGTGCATCCATTTATTCATTATAATCCTAATCTATTTCTATGTGGATATTTTGTGCATCTTTAATATTATTTGTGACATGGTGAAGCCTAGGAGAGATGTTTGTATTTAAAATAGGTAAAGAAAGAATTGCGTCAGGGCCAAGATAAGCATCCTTGTAATAAGGATCATGTTTTATATTGTACTCTAAGGCTTCCACAAAATAAGATCTACTAAAAATAATTCATAATCCTTTTGTTAAAAACTATGCCTTCTCACAAGAAACATGTCCAAGTCCTCAATTGTAGAGGAAAGGATTTGATAATTGTACTTATGCCTCGTGGGAAACCGATAGTATGACCACTATATTTGTATTTTCTACCACATGCATGGGTTACTTGAAATATCAGATTTACTCTTTCCATGAGCATTTCCTCAGCTTAAGCAAGTGAATATAGGACAATTGGTTGTTCTCTAGGGTCCATGTTGTTCCATATAGAAAGAATATGACCGGTTTCTTTGCAACGCATCTACAACAAGCATAATTTCCATTGGAAATTTTGTTTGAATCCATGGATATGTTTCCTTGCAAATGGAGCATAAATGCATGGATTAAAATTGATCTATCCTTTCATGAAATCGGTTATGTGTTTGGATGAGTGAGGGTGAATCTAGTTCAATAATAATTGATCTATCCTTTCATGAAATCAGTTATGTGTTTGGATGAGTGAGGATGGATCTAGTTCAATAATAGCATTGATTTCTTGAGTTTGTTCTCTCCTCTGAATATTGATTGAATGTTTTCACACATGATAAATGATCCATTGTGCTCATTTATCTTATCTTTATTTTTTTCATAATATGCACATGCACACTTATTTATGATTTCAATTTGCATTTGTAGCCAAATATGACAATTTTCTTGTAGTATCCCCAATTTTGACTTGGAATGTGTTTAATCAAAATTATGTAAACGATGTAAATATGCTAGTATGGATTCCTAGAGTACAACTCAAGGCCAAGGCTAAACTAGTGAATGGCTAGTCATGTATGATGTATATATTTTTATTTGGACCATATGATTGGCTTGTCATGCTAACTTGAAATACATGTAAATACTATGTTGCAAAAATAATAAAATGGTCCATGATGGTTGTGTAAAGAGAACTAGAGGGGCCATGATTCCACCAAAGGGGAAGAGGAAAGGGGTCTATGGAAAACTAAAACCTTTGTTTCCCAGTGTCAACCTCAGAACTCATTTGAATTATACCATGTGCCTTAAATACACCAATAAGCATAGAGAGCAGGACAAGTTGTGGGATGATAGAGAGAATCTTGTAGGTGTTTCCTTCACTCCGGTGGCCTCTCATTAGAAAGAGTATATGTTGGACAGAATGCCTATGGTTGGGTGAAAATATCTCTTACATAACCAATTGCTAGGATCTTCTTGTTTAAAGAAAAGTATTCTCTTGTATTTGAATATATGATGTTTTTATTTGATGCTTGTGATGATTACGCTTGTGTACATGAATTCTGTATGTGTGTCGATAGATTTCATTTATGTTTTATATTTTGATTATGCATATGCACACATATTTTAAATGTTACGGATTCATAATATGACCATTGGGAGAAATTTTGAATCTTGTAGTTCATTCATGCCCCCCTCTATTGGCCAAATTGATGGATGGGAACCTGACAAAGTGGTATCGGATCTCTTGGTTGCAACATCAAAGCTATATGGGCCAAAAATCCAGACTTAAAGACATACATAAAAAATAGTTCATTAAAATTTGAGTTCTGTTAAGTGACAACGAAGGGACCAAAAGTAATTTCGAATTGATTTCGAAATAATCACCATTATTGACATATTAAAATTTTGCATAATATGAAATTTTACATTTTTTGGAATTTTGAGGTGGGAACCCATACAATGTGGATAGGTGACATGGAAGAGCCACATGGAAATCCATGGATAGGTATGGCATGGACCATCCATGTGTAACGGGGTGACATGGAAGAGCCATGTGGAAATCAATGGAAAGGTAAGACGTGGACCAACCAAATGTAACAAGGTGACATGGACAATCCATGTGGAAGTTAGTGGATAGGTTTTATCCTTGGAAGGGATCACGAGCCTAGGTGGCATGGAAAAATACCCAATAGGATTCATTCATAGGAATACAGGACAAGATTGATCCAACCATTGATCCTCGCAAGAGGTCCACAACTCTAGATGGAGTTCAAGGGCCCAAAGTGACCACAAGTTAATAGGAAGGGGCACCCCCGAAACCAAAACCACTCGAAGTGAGTGGTTTTCCTTGTAGTGATTTCAAGGGCTTAAACATGGTTTCCAAAACCACCGTTAGGATCCCTCGAAACTTCTTACCTTCCCCACAGAAACTACGTAGCCATCGAGTGTGCCAATAAGGTGGCAATGGACCTAGTAAGGACATATAAGTGTCACGGGTACCAATTGAGATCTAACATGTCGCCATGCGACCATTATGACATTGTTATGATGTCATGCTAACAACATCCATATTTTTCAAAAAAAATCGTCCCCAACCAAAAATATGACACGTGGAACAGGAATGATAAAAAAATGGACTGTGAATGGACAAGAATGATCAAGAAATGGTAGCGGTTCATTCCATTGATTTCTTGAGAAAAGAACTATGATGTTAAGGAGATAAGCATAGACTACAATCTTGGTCAAAAGACAATTCCTGTTTGGAAAAGAGCGTTAAATTATAGGGGAAGCTTGTGAAGATGGTGCTTGGTGAAGATATAGAGATGAACGAGATAGTTGACATGGAAAAAAAGGAGTGGTGGATGAGTAATGGGACAAAAATGGAGAGAAAAATTTAAAGAAATTGATGAATTCATCGTGGCTCCGTCTCCTGGATTATTTACCAGCAACAAACATTTTATCCATACGTTGGTTTGCAATTATAAATGGTTTATATTTCATAACACATGGAGTTGGGATTCATTAAAATTAAGTTTGAAACCATGAAGCCCATTGTTTGATGACTGCAAAGAATGAATGGACCAAGAATCAATCTAGATAAAACTACGAGGATTACCTCTAGAATACTGGACATTGGAAATATTCAAAGAAATTGGAAATAAGCTTGGCAACTTTGTTACAATGGATATGCTTTTTTTGGACTCTAGGAAAATTATGGTGGCTAGAATATTTTCTTCTTTGGATATTTGAGAAGGTTTGATTAAATATTTGGAGATGATAAGAGGAGCAACAATTCATCTTCAAAGGATCGATTACGAGGGAGTATTATTCAGATGTAGTTGCTACCATGGATATGGATATATGATGAAGGAATGTAACTTACTCAAAAGAAAATAATGGTTCCTAAAATAAATCTTCCTAGAGGAGGAATTTACAAGACAAACAAGGTAGGAATTTTCCAGAAAATCATTTTCTTATGAAATTGGAAAAGGTGGGCAGTGGAGGAAATATGGCATCTTCTTTCACTTCAAAGGTGTTAAAGAAAGCTTAAGATTTCTTACAATATTTACCCCAAAAATTAGAAGCAGATACAATTCCTCGGGTCTCTTTTAGCATAATTTTCCCAACAGATGACAGGTGATAAATTAGATGCCCCTATGGAAGGGAAGGGGAATGTTGATTTGTTCCAAGAAAAATAATTAGAGGAGAACAACGGTGATGACAAATCATTGAGGCAGATATGTCATTCATTAAAATCAGAGGTAGGTGGAATATATGCCTTTCAACAACACTTAAAAGCCTCTTTTCATTGGGAAGATGCTTGGAAACAATGGAAAAAGTTGAAGTTGGGGGATAAAGCAGAAGAATTAATTGTGAATCCCCCATAAATTGAAGGTAAGATAACAAAATTTCTACCTTCAAAATTTTTAATATTATCCTTGTAATGTTAAGGGGATATCGATGTTTCCAATGGTCTCTTCCTTTTCCTATGAGAATGTTGGCATTTATTGGGGAGAAGGTGATTAGGTTATTGTTTTGGGGGCCTTCCTTTTTTAGAGGATGTGCCCATTAGGGTTTCAGGGGTTAAGTTCAATAAGTCTCCCTTAGCCCATGAATTTCTTTTGGATTCTGAGGGAAGCCATTACAACCTAAGGTCCCATTTTGGGATTAAGGGAGAGGATTTGAGCATAATCAGCGATGTTTTAGGTCAGGGAGGGGTCGAATTAGCACAAAAATGGTAGGTCAATGGCGTAAATCCATTCATTGTAAATCTCAGATGAGAGTTGTGACTAAGAAATTAGTAAACATCAGGCATCCGTAGGCGCTCTTAGAGAAAAGTTAAACTTTGCCAATGTTACAAGATTATCTATCTTTCCTTCAATTGCAGCGGTTTATCCAACCTAAACAAAAGGCTGACACTAAGGAGAATAGTTGATAAGATAAAGTCCGATGCCATTCTGTTACAAGAGACCTTGGGAAGGGCGAACATATTAATATTTATGGAGGTTCTTTTATCCTGTTTGAATTTCACTATCTCAGATGCCTCGAGAAGATTTGGGGGAGTGGAAATGGGATGGAATACAATATCCATGATGTCCAACAAGAGTTTGTATGTGGCTTTAGGGATCAGTATTGAGCTATTTTTATAAGGAACTCAGAAAGGAACTCTGCTTCCTAAAAATTTATGGAATGTGTCCGGTAGAAGATTATTTTGTGACTCTCTGTTCTATAAATATTCTATGCAGAGAAATTTGATTATTGTGGGTGCCAATGTAAACTTCTCCATTGGCTACTCAGAGTTTTAGGGTTTGTGGGCCTAACCAAGTCCTTTGTCAGAGTTTTTCCAACAAAAACTTAATGAAGGTAATCTTATAGATGTGGAACCAGTCAAGCTCAAACCAACTTAGAAAAACAAAGGGCTCGAGATTTTCCAACAAAAACTTAATGAAGGTAATCTTATAGATGTGGAACTGGTCAAGCTCAAACCAACTTAGAAAAACAAATGGCTCGAGAGACTAGAGTGCCAAAAAAGACTAGATTGTTTTTCTTATAGCTAAAGGGTTATAGTATGAGGCAATTAGGATCCATCAATGGGTCAACTCCGGAGTTGAATCAAATCATTTCCCTATTCTCCTATAAATTGCCAAGGATGGTCCAAAGCCTCCAAGTCCATTTAAATTCAACATGAAATGGATAAAGGATATAGATTATTATGATGGGAACTCAACAGAATCAGTGGCATTAAAATTCAAAAACAATTTAAAAAGGATCAAACAAGCTACTATGGAATGAGATTATAACAAAAGAATAAGAGAAGATCTAATTCTTACTATGCTAGAAGAATATCTGCAAAGGATATATGATTCAGATAGCTTGGGATACCAATCAGAAGATACAAAGGTTGAGGTATTAAAAATGGAACAAGAAAGAAGGAATAGTAACACAATATGGAAGATATAATGGGCAGAAAAAGGAAATGAGAATTCAACCTTCTTCCACCAGTATGCCAAGGGGATGAGAAATAGTAACATAATATGGAAGATACAAAGAAAGATGGAAAATGAGTGGCATGTTTTTGACAAGAGAGAAAATGAATGAGTTGAACATATTCAGTCCTTGTTTAAAGTAGAAGAAAGAGCTTCAGATGCAGAAGTAGTAATACTAACAAAGTTTTTTCCAAGATTTGTCTTGAAAGCAGATAATAACATGGTTTTAGAAGAAATTATTGTAAATGAGCTTAGAGAGGTACTACAATGTTTCAAAAAGATAAAAGTTGAGGACCGGATGAATGGCCCGTGAACTTTTATTTCAGAATTTATGAAATCCTAGCAAATGATTTGCTTAAAGCTGTAGAGGATTCAAGGGAATCATGAAGGATGTTGGTTGAATTTAGTACAATGTTTCAAGCCCTTTTACCAAAATCAGATAGACACAACTCCTTTAAATATCTTCAACCAATTTCTTTGTGCAATGGAATATATAAGATAGTAGCCAAAATTATAGAGATAAGGTTGAAACAAGTCCTATAAAATACTATTTATGTTGAGCAATTTGCATTCATGGAAGAGAGATATATTCATGAGGCCATTGGGGTGGCTCAAAAAGGACTACATAACATTAAAACTAAAATACAATGGGATTGGTACTAAAAATTAACCTATAAAAAACCTATGATAGAGAAATTTGGATTTACTTGATGATTTTTCTGATGCGTCTGGGTTTTGAGGTGTCCTTTATTTTTTGGGTGATGAACTATTTGCAGACAGTTTTTTTCTCTACCCTAATTAATGGGGGCACCATCCAATTTTTTCAGAGTAGGAAGAGGGTTGCACCAAGGATGTCGAATGTCTCATTTTGTGTTTCTCTTAGTGGTAGAAGGTCTTACCAATGTTAGATTTTTATCATTCAAGCTAGCACTATTTTAGGATCTTTAACTAAGAGAATAACGAGCACAACAATCAAACATGAGACAATAGACACAAATATTTTCCTCGGGGAAACCATAAAGGAGAAAACCCTGCAACTTCCTCAGAGATAGAATCAACACCAAAAGTAAAACCCAAAAACAGTAAGATGATCTCCCGACAGTAGTAGTCTCTCTCTCTCTCTTGTCCCAACAACTTCTTCTCTCTCAGTTATGCGCTACAACTGAGTGTGAGTGAATGTGTGATAAATAGAGAGGCTCACTCTCTATTTATACTAATTCCTGACTTGACAATAATTCACTAGGGCTGACTTCTCTAGGAGAGTCTAATAACCCTAGGGCCCCACAACTGCGGGGACTTTAACCCTTGATAAATAAGGAGGGTTACCCACTATGACTTTACATGACTTGTTTACATTATTGAATCTCTCGATAGGAACATCGGGGCATGACATGACTCAATTACATTACAGATACTTCCTGGAATAAACATCGGGGTACAATACATAAAATATACAAGTGAATACATTCCGAAGTTACAAATACATCAACAACCATATCCTTATTGGAGGCTAATAGATAAGGATCATTAAAGGGGGTTCTATTAGGAAATCAACTATAATTAACACATTAGTTGTACATGGCATCGTCATATTTAGTAATAGATCTAGAGAGGATATTGCCAAGCTGAAAAGTAGTTTAGATCTGTTCTATGATGCAACATGTATGATGATCAATATAGAAAATTCTACAATATCATTCTTCTCTTTTGAGGATGAACAAGAATTTTTTGGACCTTTTCTCATTTAATAAGGTAGATGTAAAGACATGATTGAATTATTTTGATTTTATATTAAAGCCTAACAATTACAACACCCAAGATTGGAATTGGCTAGTAACGAAATGGGAAGACAGATTATCGTTATGGAGTTTTCATTGGCTCTCTAGAGAAGATCTCCTGATCTTATTTAAGATGGTCCTTGAAGCAATCCCTGTGTATTGGATTTCTTTGGCTTGGATTCCTGTAGGGGTTTTGGAAAAATTACGAAGGATTAATTTCTTATTTTTATGGGGTGGTTCGAGAGAAAAAATAGTGATTCCTTGGGTAATATGGGAAAAGATTGCTATGCCAAAATTGCTTAGAGGATGGGGGATAAAGAACATTTTTAGTTTCTCAAAAGCTCTAGTAGCAAAATGGATTTAGAGAGTCTTGAAAGGTAAGGGAATTTGTGTCTCGTTGTTATACAAAAGTACATTATTTTACAGAGTTCAATGGATTGGACTAGAAAGCAAAACAAATTTTCACATTTAATATCCATCATGTAGAAAGCGGTTTTGAAATCTTATAATTTGATTGGATAGCATCTGGTATGGAAGGTGGACAAAGGGAAACCGATGAGGATAGAGGAGGATGCTTGGGTGGGGAGTGATAGATTTCATTATCTCCCTCCACAATTGACACAATATTTAAAGAACAAAAGCTTCTATTATTTAGCACACATAACATATCAGAGAATTAGTACAATATGGGGACTCGTAGGCTTGGATAGGCTTGGATATTGTTCCTTAGTGGAAGGGAGGGTAAATTCTAGTGGAGTTATCTAAAAACAAAAATGTCCTGTGAAATCAAAACTATTTATATAGCTTCGCTAAAAGAAAAAATTAATGTGAGATTTAATAAAAATAAATAAAGTTGACCCAACATGAAACAAATGACCACTTGATAAATGAATACTCCTTCTCCAAACATATGGACAGAAAGAAATTCTAACTAGTTTAAAAAATGTTTGGTGAAAAGACTCGACAAACACAGGGCTCATGGGATGGTACTCAAATGAATTGGTAAATAATTACATTTACCCTTCCATTTATCATGGCCTCGGGATTTGTTTGGCTCGAAACCACTAGAAACCAAGGTATATTTGAAGATAAGTTTATCACAGTTGTTCAATGTGCAACTCAAGGCACCCTCATCAATTAGTGGGTGACAACAAGAAGGTAATGATGTTTTTTTTTTGTAAGTTGAGGAGCTAATATATTGAATAAAAGTAGTAGTGTTACAAAAAAAGTTACAGTTCAAAGACACATTCCTTCTAAAAACGAGCAGGTGTAGCAGTCCTAGAGAGTTTGTTGGACCCTCCCTCAGAGAGGGAAAACAGGTCCATAAAAGAGAGAATGTATCCATTTACAAAAAATATTAAGTTCAAACTATAAGTCTTGGCATGATAAACACACAGACCTTCTAATGAAACAAAAAGAAGCTCATAACAAAACCTGTCTAAGGTCTGTGGAATGGTTCCTCAATAATGGGGCATCTGAAACCTGTCGACACCTGCTCTCTTAGCGCGTCCTTGACATCTGGAGCATCTTCATCGTTGGAGGAGTCTGCCTCTTGATTGCTGGAGGAGTCTTCATCATCATTGCTGCCTGCTATAGGTTTCTTGACTGGGAGAGGAGTTGTCTTCCTCACCCTTGTCGGGCTGGGAGAGAACTTACTGGCATAAAAGGAATTCATTCGAATCTGAGGGCGGCAAGGGTGAGGTTCAAATTCCATGGGTAATTCAGGGGAGATGGTAGAGGAGGTGGGTGCAAAGGAGAAAGCAGGGAGGGCAGTGGGGGCCAAGGGGACAGTAGGTGCAGGAGGTGGAGGAGGGGGAGGGAGGCCATCAGGAAGGGCTGAGTGTGGAAATGAAGCAGAAGCCAAATGAGGAGGTTTTTGATAACCTAGTAATTCTGACGGCGCTCAGGTGTGCGACCAACATCAATATTGAGGGCACCAGAAATTTCATCTTCCCAGTCGTTGAACATGGTCCTCACCACGTCGAGAATTTCAATATCAAAATCGTCGCAGCTCGCCTGAGCATTGAGCATGGTGGGGCGATCAGAAGGTGTGCCTCTCCCTGCATGTCCATGACAAGGAGTGCCTCATTGATATCAAGACATGGTGGGGCGACAAAATGAGGCAGTGGGAGAGCCGAGCTGGGAGGGTGCAGAGAGCTTAGGTGGGAGAGTGCAGAGAGCCGAGATGTGAGAGTGTCAAGTGTAGAGCCGGGAGGAATCTGAGTGCGAATGAAAAGTGCGACGGAGAAACCCAAGCATTGAACCTTTGGCATGTCAGCTCATGCACCGAGGAAGCTAAGTTAAGGAGATCCCGCGTCGAGGTGACTACCTTGTACCGTCTGTCAGCCGAGAGATTTCCACGTCCAATAGAATGTTTAATGCACGCAGCAGTTAGCGGAGATGACGTGGGGGAGACGTCAGTCCAATGACGGGGGGCACTGTTGTGTGCCTCATCATCTGCCTCCATGGCCTCGGTAGTGTTGTTGTCACTCGCATCTAGGTTAAGAGGGTAAAAATGTTAAGTGAACATAGATAAATATTATGCCTGGGCATATTTCAATGAGGCCTTCTTAGTGGGTGAGAACAAGAGGAGAATAATGTTAAGTGAACACATAGATAAAAATTATCACTGGGCATATTTCAACCAGGCCTCCGAAGGGGATCCAAAGTATGTGGTGGAGGAGCTATTATACATATTTTAGAAGATGTAACTTGAAAGTTCGAGAGAGGTTTGGGTGAAAGTACAAATAACTTGGCAGATCTCATGGCGTTGCAGTTAACTTTATCTCTTGCTTTGGAAAAAGGTATATCTTGTGTTTCAAGAAGTAGACTTTTTTTTTCGGGGATTGGGCTAGTACTTGCGTGACACCCACTTCCTTTACAATATATGACTTCATATCAAGTGAATCGCCAATAATCCATAGCCGTTTGTAGGCACTCCAAAGAAACAGATTAACTATCAAAACAAAGACTTCAAATGTAAAGAGAGAGGTGGATAATAATAATAAAATGCTTGGAATACTCCAGAATATTCAACATCTTACTTTTCTGTAAAAGTTGGTAGTTATGATTGTTGGGATTAGTAATTGTGATGGATACCATCAAAGAAATGCTCAACCTGCTACTTCAGCATTGAGATTTTTATTATATATTAACTATTTATAACAATGTGTTTAGTGGCAACTCCTGATTGAATTTACAGGGTACCTTTATGGGGTTCCTATAGTGTCATTATTGTGTTGTCACAGTCTTTGAATACCAGCTGGCATATGATTTGATTTGGCTATGACTGATACTAGTATTAAATCCCTTGCCACGGACCAGAGTTGGAATTTGATGGGAATTTGGACGTTTTCGGACATTTTTCCGGTCAAATAAGGGTAAAATTTGGGAAAAAACGTTTGGTCACACGGTTGAATAATTTTATAAAACGTTGTTTTGACGTTTAAGACTTTTTCCAAAACGTCATTATATTTGTAATATAAGAATAGGTAGAAGGCTAGGACTCTAGGATTATCGATAATCTAACTATTTGAGTGGGGTTGTTGGGCTGAGACTCCAAACTACATTGCCCAGTGTCCACTTGGAATCATCCACGTGAACGCATAAATGTGATTAGTGAATGGTATAATTACATTTAATGAAAAATTATAAGGATTATATTATTGATGAGATGTGTCGAGTTGTGGTGCGGATGGCAATGGCACTTGCATGTTGCACACCGCACAATCTAGAGTGTAGACTTTAGAGATTGGTAAGTCATTGCCCACAACCACAGACCTTCATTTTGAAAAATTACAAGTATACTGGTCGTGGGGGTTCACAATTGCATATTCACAGCCAATGACAGTGGGTTCTTAGGAAAGTTCATAGAGATTTTCCTATAAACACTGATATTCAAGATGGAGAACAATGGAAATATGTGTCCCACCTTTCTTTTCACCAATCACAGGTTCTTCTTGGAAAGTGACTTCATCTGTAGAGACTTCAATGGGTAAGAAAGCATCATCTCACCCAATAGATTCCAAGATCATGGGCAGAGTCATTTCACCATTGATAATGGGTTGTGTAATTTCTCTCGCTTTCCTTCCCCTCCGACAGGGCTGAGGTGACTACTTATTCCGAATAAGCATAGAATTATGTTTGTATGCGTGAACATCACGGAAGTATGCACAAAGAAATCTCCTTGGAATTTTTTACTAGAAAAGAAGTCATAATTGGCATTTCATGGTTTAAGGAGCAGTAAGCTCTTTCAATTATCGTTGATTAGCTATATATTGCTCAATTGGTGTCCAATTTCCCATGATTCTTCCCAATGGTTTGAGATTTTTGTCGTGAGGGCCATTTATGTGAGTTTTGGTTGAACAAGTCACAACGGATTGAATTCTTGAATCTTAATGATCCCGTGGATAATCGAATTTCATCTCTGGCTATAGGGATTCGCAGGTTGTTGCCACTGGAGTGGAGAAAGAAGTGGATTAATACATTTATCTTCTTGGTAAGATTACCCCATTTCTCACAATGTATTAGTAGTGATTTTATTGTGTTTTCGAAGAGCTAGGGTTTTTATTCTTTACTAAGATCATTTTTGGCTAACCATTTTTATCATGTGAATGCCCTAGGTTTTAAGGTCGCAACCTGCAATGGGGTACAATGTTGCTAGTTCCAGTCTACAATTTGGGAGTGTGGAGGCTAGGACTCATAGAGGTAAGTAATGCATTATGCTACCATCGTCCTTGTTTTAGAATAGGATAATGGTTGAACGAATAAGTGAGGATCCGTTTGAATAAATTCCCTTTCTGTAATAAGGAAGAAGCAGTCAAAAACCTATTTTGGTTTTGTCCTTTCATAGCTGCATTAGAGAGGGATAGTATCACGGTAGTTCCTAACTTCTTGTGTATTAACCTATCAAAGTGAGAACTCATTTCTATAGGCTATATTAAAAATTTGAAACTATGTGAAGGATAGATCCTAGAATTGTGAGTGAAATATTGAACCTAGAACTATGGGAAAGATCGAGCATAGAATTGTGTGTGAAGAGATTGAACACATAAGTGGTAAAGGAACCTACAATTGTGTGAATAGTTGGGCGACTAGGCCTATGCAAAGGGTTGATTTGGAATAGACACCGAACATAATATGAAGAGTCAAACAAGCTACTAATCATATAAAGATAAAAGCCAAAGATTGTTTCTTATAAAATTATCAGAAGCAAATCATGAGCATGTCTAACAATAATAATCTCTGATTGTTCAATATTACATAATGCTCCTTTAATCCTGTCTCTAATGGCCAGTGCTTTTTAGGAATAAAAATTCATCATTTCAAGTGTGGATATGAGTTTAATTCCAATGCCTTGTGAGGAGGAGCATGTTCAACCTTGCTTTTAATCGAAGATTCCCTATCATTCTCTACATTTTCCTTACATGCTTGAAACAAGTGCCTAGGAGGTCTCAATAATGCTTTATTAAGTCAGCACCATTTAGTGAAAGACTCATATTCTAGATGGAGATTGTTTTCCTCATGATTCCAAGCAAGAAACAGAAGGAAATGAAAGAACAACTACACATCCTACGCTATATAATCTATGTTTTTAAACAGAAATTAAACTTGGAGCTAAGACAATGGTTGTTTTACATAGAATTTGTTTTAGCACCTGAAGCATTTTGTTCATATGGAACCAATAGACATTGATGGAGCTAGCCTGTATAGCCTGAAACTGAAAATTAATGCATGTCTCACCTTCTATATAAATACGAGAGGAAGAAGATGAGAATGCCTAGGTTTCCCTAAAGATGATATTTTACCTTTAAATTATTTTTTGTTTGGCTAAAATATGATTTTTTCCACATGTTTTATTAATAAGTGTTTACAATTAATTAGGGTTTTAAGATGGATGGAAAACAAGTGCCTTAATCCAACTTGGGCTATGGAGTCGAAGAAGGCCTATGAAGAGTCAAGGCTAAAACTATGTGAAGGGATAGATAAAGAATGTGGCAATAATAGTGACCTCCCTTTGGATATTTGAGACTGTTCAAGTCTTGGTGCATCTTGTGTAAAGGTTGAACAAGAACTGTTAAGCCATTGTATGTAGCCATTGAAGATAGTCTACATACCAATTTCCCTTATTTGCAAGAGAAAATCATCAATATTTGTGATAATGTTCAATCCATGCTTCTCCTACTCTTAGCTACCAAATCTTACTTCTTCTTTCTCCTATTGATTTTTGGAAACCTAAGATGTAATGTCTTTGCTTATAACTTGATTCCAGTGTTGTTTGGAAACCCTCCATACAATGTGGCAATGGAAAATCAATTTTCTTGAGTGATGGAAAAACTTGGAAAATTTATTTACTCCAGTGGTAAAAAAACATAAATGGATGGTTAAAGAATACCATTAAAACATGAAAACATAGCTAGAAACCCCAAACATATTATCGATCCATTTCTTAAAGGTGGAATGCTTCTCTTGTGTGTTTGGGAAATATACATCACTCCAACAATGGAACAAATGGTTGTTTGCTTATTGGGATGTCTCTAAACAAGTTGAACCCTTCAAAACATTATGGACACGAAAAGGTATAGTGAGATACTAAATAAGTGGGTTGATAGTATGTAAGGAAAGAGAACTAAAGAAGAGAAAACAACATATGATCTTAAAAATCCCCAACACTTGGTCTTCCAAGAGAATTTAGGAGTTAGACTTGAAAAAGAAATTAGAAAAGCATACCAATCACTCATTTCATGATCCAATGGGTGAATCACTCCATTCATAAGCTAGACAACCATTAAAAGTGAGAAATTTTCCTTTTGGGGGGAAATCATTGCACGATCTCGATTTCAATGTGATTTTTTTATTTGACCTTTTATTTCAATTATACTATTGATGCGACATGTTAACCTTGAAAATTTTGGTATGTTGCGTTACATATGGCTTAACATTAACCTCTCGAAATGATTCTAAGTTACACATTTTTGTTTGTTTCCTAAGTTTATCACTTAATGAATTTTAGATACATAATGCTAGCACATGTTACTATTAAGTTGTGTGTATCACTATTAGTAGGTTGTTTTGTTTCACTCTCCATTTTTAGAGTACATGATCAACCAAAAACATCAGTAAATAAGTCAATTGCCATCGTTTAATTGGAAAATAATCTCATTGATAAAAAAAACACATCCTTTAATTGAAAATTAAGATGTCATGTAATTTCAATTACACCATTGACACAACATGTTAACCTTGCAAAATTTTCTATGTTGCATTACATGTGGCCTAACATCAACCTTCAGAAAGAATTATAGGTTTCACATTTTGTTTGTTTTTAAGATTATAGGTTAATTGTAATGCCCCGGTTTTGACCCCGTTACATTAAATGTACATGATATATATATATTGTAAATGATCATGGTGTGGAGCTAAAGGCCAAGGACCCACCATTGATCGGTAATGCCATGTTTTGGGATTTAAATTGTCACTGATGGTATATCGAGGCATGCGGCATATATTGTATTGGTCATCATGTAAATATGCATCTATAATTAATTAAATGAACACAACCAGCTACGGTCGCGGCAACTAAATCGAATGGGGCATGATTTTCCCAAGGATAAGGAGGTAAGGGGGGGGGGGGGATTTGTCCAACTTTGGCTAAAATGAGCAAAACCCATGTGTCTTATTCCCTTGTTTTTATTTCCAACCACTCTCATTGAAGAATTACTGCTGGTGGTTGAAGTAGTTAATGATTTTGGGGGCTGGGGTGGCAGGACTGTCAGTCTTCACCCACACGCACCCTCTACCCATGATTTTGGGCTATTCATCTCCTCACGCAGAGATTCATCTTCACTCTACGAGTTGCTGAGCACCCACAACTGCAAATTCGCGTCCTCCTGGAAGCAATTCACCTTCACGCACTTCCCATTTGGCTGCTTATTGCTTTCACGCACAGGAATTTTTTCCTGGGTTTTAACCACACGATTTTCTTCTGCAATTCGCGTCCTCTCTATTGCTGGGCATTCTCACGCAGAGGGTTCCTTTCCCGTTTTTGGTCTCACACACAGAAATTTCTGGTTTTTACCCATGTAGCTTCTTTCCCCGCGGATTTGCGGATGGTGTGGCCGTATCCTGTACTCACAGGACGATTGTGGGTTCTGCATTGTTGCTCACGCCCACCCACAGGTTGAGAGACTGTAATTTTTTCCCAGCTCGGTCTGTATACGTTTTCTTGGTGATTTCATTGCCCAGGACGGGCTGTGTTTTTCCATATTGTTGACTGTGATCATTGTGGTCTTCTTACAT